>JAQIWN010001664.1:0-19278 GCA_034699025.1 Entomobrya cf. arborea Gr-Col-00668
ACTTTGTCTCTCTGCATAAAAAAAAAGATTTCTACACGCAGTCGAATACCTATCGACTCATTGCTTATTGTTATGATGAGGATGATGCTTGCTTTAGCTTTGCTACCTCGTCATGTTGCAAGTCGCCCCAATCCAATCTCTACATAAATAGAAGACTCATTACTTTGTATACTTTTAGCTTGTGCATTGCACATGCACACCTCATGATTCACTGTTTATTATGCGCACATGTGACTGATATCAGAATGAAATAGCTCGGTCGGAAGAAAGTAAAAGTAAACATTGAAGGTGATGCAATTCTTTTTCTAAAAATCAGTTGTAGTTTTAACGGCTTCTGAATTTTACTTTCCGTTGAAATCCAAGTAAATCAATCGTTATGTCCAAGTTGAAGGCGTAAATCGAGAATTAAGATTGACAGTAAACTGCTGGGAATATGTACGTTTTGATACCAATAGCCAGCTGACTAGCTGACTCTACTACCATGTGACAGTGAAGGTGCTATAATTTATAGTTGGTCATTCATTAGAGAAAAGTTAGTCAAGTCATTACACTTAGTTAAGATGAAGATACTTAGGTTTCGTGAGGTCTTCCGGCGTACAAACGCTCAAAGATACAGAAATTTGTGCCCTACGATAGGTGTGAGGTCAACGAGTACAAGTAGTCGTTTATACGCAAGTTCGAAAGATGATGCTGATCCTGTATTTCGAAAGAAATATTCTGATACGCTGCAGTTACCAAAGTCAGCTTTTCCAATGAAAGTTCCGTTCCAGAAGAGAAGTGATCATGATGTACAGTTAGCTGAGGTAAGGAAAGAAGTATTAAGAACCATAATTGAATTTAAAACATTTCTGTAGACTAATCTTTGTCTTGTCCGCATCATTAAATGTTTTGGTAGAAATTACAATTTGATCAGTTGTACGGACTACAACGGTTATGGCGTCAGGAGGAACCAGAGTTCATTCTCCATGATGGGCCGCCGTACGCCAATGGGGATTGCCACATTGGTCATGCTGTTAATAAGGTAATAAATGTTGAAAGCACTGTAGTATTAATGGAGGAAGGCGTCCACGAACTAACTACTCTAATGTCTTGTTATTTATTACCATTTACAGATTCTTAAGGACATTACCAACCGGTACAAGCTATTACGAGGTTACAAGGTGCACTATATTCCAGGATGGGACTGTCATGGTCTTCCAATTGAACTCAAGGCACTTAAGGTTGGAAAAAGCAAAGGTACATTTTTGACGAACCCTCTGGAAATTCGGGAAAAAGGTAGTACTTTTTGTACAAACTTGTAATAGAAATTCAATGCCAACGCTCATAAATATTAGTGTCAACTAATTTGGTAAAATATTTTATCTTTAGCCAAAAACATAGTGAAAACATCGTTGAAAAGTCAAATGGAGTCTTTCAAAAGATGGGGTGTTATGGCCGAATGGGATAGCATTTATCAAACAGGGGACAAGAAACTATTACAAGCACAACTTCATGCTTTTTACAACTTGCATAAAAAGGGACTTGTTTTCCGGGACCTGAAACCAGTGTATTGGTCACCGTCGAGTGAAACGTGCCTAGCTGAAGCTGAACTTGAGTATAATCATAATCACCAAAGTCCTTCGGTTTTCCTGGGATTGGAACTTAACACAGATTTGCAAGAATTCGCTAATATTTTGGGCAAAGATGTCTCAGATCTACCCGACGCTCCAGTGAAAGCTGTAATTTGGACAACAACGCCTTGGACTTTGCCAAGCAATAAGGCTATTGCGTATAATGAAAACCAGGAGTACAGCCTTTTAAAATATACGCACAGAACTGAAAATAGTTACCTAATTGTGGCTTCTCATTTGGCTAAACAAGTATCTGAATCGATCGGGAAAAAATTGTCTCCTGTTTTCACATTTTCTGGTGAGGAATCGCTTTTAATTACTTTAAGTGACCACAGTCACAGTGGCCTCAATATTTTTTCTGTAATTAATGTACTTTTATATAACCTTATAATACTTTTGGAACTCGCCTACAGGATCTCTGTTAAAGAACTTTCAGTACCGCCACCCTTGGTTTAACGATGAGCATTGTCCATTTTTACATGGAGATCATGTGGCAGGAGATAAGGGAACGGGTTTAGTCCATACTGCACCAGCTCATGGACATGATGACTTTGTGCTTGGCTTAAAGCATAAATTGAAAATGGTAAATTAAGAAGTTTCTCCTGGTATTTTTTACATTGTCCTCCCAAACTTATTTATTTGACATAACCGCTTATTTGTATTACAGGATTGCTACGTAGACAATAAAGGGAATTTCGACTCCCAACTCGAAGGTCTCAATGGACTACCCGCGTTGTCTGGAGGGAACAAAGCTGTATTAACTCGTTTGAAGGACAAAATAATTATGGAAAATAAAATTACTCACAGTTACCCGTATGACTGGCGGACTAAGAAACCTGTGCTAATTAAAACTAGTTTACAGTGGTTCCTTGACACAGAAAAACTGAAGTCTACTGCAGTGGTACGTAATACGTAAAATTCTTTGTTTTTGAAACTAACGGTTAATTAAAATGCATTATGTTTTTTGATAATATGTAGGAAGAATTGGATAATGTGAAAATATATCCAAGTAATGTGCAGAACAATATGAAGTCAATGGTTGCCAGTAGACCATACTGGTGCATTTCGCGTCAAAGATATTGGGGTGTTCCGATTCCCGTTTTGTACAACAAAACCACTGAAGCTCCACATATCGATGAGTAAGTGTCTTTATAACATGACTTATTGAGTAAGTATGTAAATGTAACTACTTGACTTAACTTGTTCGTGATTTGAATTCACCAGGGCTGTAATATCTGAAATGTGCAAGCATATTGAGTTGACCGGTGGACTAGACTTTTGGTGGACAGTTCGTGTTTCTGATTTAGTGAAAGATGAATCCTTGGCTAGTGACCTTGTCAAAGGACAAGTAATGAATCCAGTGTGCAGATTTTTTTGCTTTTGTTTTGTGCAAGTTTAAATTTTCATTGCATTTTTTACAGGATATCTTTGATATATGGTTGGACAGCGGACTCACTTGGCAGTTGTTGGGCAATAAAGTGGCGGACGTATACTTGGAAGGTCAGGATCAATTCCAAGGATGGTTCCAGTCGTCACTACTAACATCAGTAGCCCTCAGAGGATGTGCACCGTACAAGTGAGTATATTTTTGAAATGGATTTAAATGAACTCTGTTCGTCAGTTTCATAGTATGTAAGTAAATGTAATCGCGTATTTCTCTTACTTTAGGAATTTGTACGTTCATGGTTTTGTTGTTGATGAGGATGGCAAAAAAATGTCCAAGTCTGTTGGTAATGTCGTTGATCCGTCAACTATCATTGGTGGCTCCAAAGACGGAAAACAACCCGCTTATGGTACTGATGTCTTGAGGTGGTGGGCAGCAGCTCAGGGATCGGCTGATGGATCCAATATAGCTGTCAGCAACAATCTCCTTCGATCTTCAGACGATGGCCTTCAAAAATTGAGAAACGTGTTGAAGTTTTTGATAAGTTTTTGTAATGAAGAGGCGATTGCGGAGCTAGATATAAACAATATATCCTATGATGAATTGATGTATTCGGATCAATATATGCTCAATATTCTTAAAGATTTTCAGCGACAGGTATGGTGCATTCATGAAATCGAAGGGTTATTAAGTTTATTTTCACTGTATCAATTGTTTTTATGTAATTTTTGGACAGGTGACTGAACATTATGATTCTATGAACTATCATCGGGTGCTTATGAAAACTCTCCACTTTGCAACAACGGAGATATCGTCATTGTATTTTACGTGGGCTAAAGATAGGTAAGAATGTATACAAGTAGACCAATAATGAACTGAAGATATTTTTCGTATGAAAATAATTCATGCAAACTTTTGTATTTGAACCTTTAGGCTCTACTGTGACTCCAAAACTAGCGGTAGTAGAAAGTCTTGTATTTATGTACTTAATCAAATATATCTAACACTTGCAAAGGTGAGTGCTCCGATTCTTCCATTTCTAGTCGAGGAGAGCTTTTCACATTATCAAATGGGTGAGTGACTAGAACACAACCCAAATGCCTAATCATTGGTACTGTACTCATTACTTAATCATCCTCTCATTCTCATGTATTTTCAGGTCATCACTCAATATTTAGAAATCTGTGGTTCGATGTTAATGACAATAGTTGGGATAATCGTCACATAGCCTCAATGTTTGAATTAGTCCTAGATATTAGGACAAGTTTGAATCACGTAATTGGAGCTAACAATCCCAAGGATATTTGGGTAGAGTTAGTATGCAAACCTGAAGTTTACAAAAAGTTGCAGGTATTCCTCTTTTTTTGCTGAACACCTAAACTCCATCCCCACTGCAGTACCCTAGCTGATTTGTATAAACTTAATCTTGTGTGTCTTTCATGTGTTCCAGTTGCTTCATCCTGACGCGGAGAGCGATGTGTTGGACAAATGTGACTCTGAATTATGCGATATTCTTCAAGTTTCTGGAGTAGATTTAAAATGCTTTGAAGCCGAAAGTGCCGCAGACGCTGCTTTACCAGAGGCCAATTTTTCAGTTGAACCTATAGGGGTAAGCCATGGACTTGATGGATTTTCTCTTGGAATAAGCAAAACTCAAATGAACCAATGTGCGAGATGCCGTAGGTATTGTTGTCAAGAAGGCCATGTTTTATGCCAGCGTTGTTTAAGTGTTATGCAGCGTATTCTTAGAAAACAATCGTATGAAGAGATTACAGCCAATAATGCCGATGAATTAAAGGAAGCTGTCAGCAAAAAATCTTAAGTAGTAAATAGAGTGGTTGACAAATTATTTAATTGCGCTTTAGAATGACTGTTATATATTTTTTATTTTACAGTTAAGTTTTAATATAGTCGTTTGTTGTAGTTTCTTCATTCTTACTGAGCTCCAACATGTCTTTATAATTATTTATTGACTTAGTCAGCCGAAAAACGATAAACCAGTGACAAACATGAACACGATGCAAGCCAAGCTGTGTATTTCTATTTGTAATCTTCTCGGTAATATTAAATGAGTACATAATTTTGAATACGACCTTTGTGATAATCTACTTTTTTGCTTATAATAATTCGTTTTGTTGCATATACTTATATTTATATCATTAAGCGAAACAACATTGTCTTTCGTTTGACTACATTAATTTATCCCACAGCAATAAGACTGGACGGATATTGAATTTCAACGTTTCATTAAAATCTTGTGCTATAGCGGTCGCAAAGAAAAATCCTTGTAGTTCGTCCGCATAATTTACTTAGATTTTCCTGACATTCAGCATACTTTCTCCTGTAATACATGCACTGCGGGGATGATGAAGGCATCAATTCAATAGCAAGAATTTGATTCGCTTGCGAAATTGCGACTTTAATACCATTTTCGCCGTATGGTCTCAAAAGACCATCTATGAAAAATATCACTCGCTCTTTCTGAAACAAGCTTTCTTCCTCTTTCACAATGTCTCTTGAAAATATCAAAAGTTTCTCCGCAAGAAAGCCCAGTAGAAATGGGCCGTAGCTTTTAATTTGATCATCAACAAGTTTTTGGAACCGCATACCGGCATCAGTAAGCAATCGGAAACCCTCTTCTCGAATCTCTTTTGTTTTCACTTTGCCCTCATTAGATGCAAAATGAAATTGCACAGGACCAAATATCCTAGCACATTTCAAGTAAAACCAGTCTGTAAATGTGTCTTGCTTGTTAAAGCTTTGCTCAATAACTTCCGTTACATATTTAAACATATCTTTTGCATTTTGTGACGTTATGATCGGAGCCCCCTGGATTGCCAATTTTTTAAAAGTTTGGTAACAGAGGGTAGCCACAAAAGTAAACATTGCTTGTCTAGACGGTAATACAGTTGTTGGTGCCCGAGTCCATATATCAACAAATCTTTTGCTTTGCTTTGTGTAATTCCACTTGTCCCCTGCACTCAATTTATTAAATGCACTCTTCAGTACCTCTCCTGATGTTGGCAATGCGCTATTGAGCTTAATACAAAATGCGACAGCTAAGTCAATAGCCCTTAATTGGACCAACTCTGCCTCAGTTTTAATTTCAAACAAATAATGCTGCAAAAGGTGATCAATGAAATCAATCGGCAAATAATTCAAAAATCTTGTAGCCATTTCTAAAGCCCCTGCTTTAAACTCAATTTCAATCGTCTTTCCTGTCTTGTTAGCTAAGTCTGGAAATTTTTCCAAACAAGTTAGGAAATAGTCAGGCAGAAAATCAACCGGAATATTGACTACATTGGAAAGTGAATAAAATTGTTGAAGGAGCTCTTTGTCTTCAACGGTCAATGAATTCAGGGCTCCTTTCAAGAATCCCCAATTTTCTGCAGTTGGCCTTTCACCGACAAACTCAAACATTTGAACGAGTACGGTTTCTTTGATCGTGTGATGTGTCTCATTTTCCCATAAATAAGCCAGAAGCTCTTGATAATCCTCCGTTTTATCAGAAATCTGGCAAATAAGACGAATTGTATGCTTCTTGATGGAAATGTCTCTGTCCAAGAGATCCTCTTTGAGAAATTTCATAGCCTCTCTCAAAGAACTATTCATGCAGAGGGAAGTCAAGGGTCCCACCGATGCACTCAGGTAATCTTCATGAACGCAGAATTTCAAAAGACAAGCAAACGCATCAGAAATATATTGCGTGGAAGTAGACACTTGTGAAAGTGACTGTACCACTGCAGTGCGAATCCGGAAATCCATATGAGTTGATTCTCCCAATATGGCTGTTTCAGTATCATCAGGAAAAAAGAAAGCAGCCGTGTTCATATAGCTCTTGCTGTCCCAGAGGTATGTCAGCACAAACATTGCATTTCTCCTCTCAGTCCATGAAGCCGTATCATCTTGACTGATTTCCAAACAATTTTCCACAATGGCTGCTTGGAAATGGGGAAATCCTTGGGTTTTAATTTGAACAAACAGGTTCTTATATGTTTTGAAGATACTATTATCCAATTTAAGCATGAATGGAATGATGCTTTGAATATGATATCTTATCTCTCGGGGATCAACTTGAAGAAAATGCTCAAGAACTGGAGCCAACGGGCAAGTTTCAACATACTCTTTAAAATATCCAGTCCTAATTTCCGGGTCTGTGCGAAGTGCTTGCACAACGCGTTGCTGAACCTGAATCTGGTTACAAAGTTGATCTAGTGAGTTGTCCATCATCATTTCCCGAAGTCTGCACACCAGCCAAGGGAACTCTGTCACTGAGAGCCGGTCACTTTTAGCCAACCTCCGGTTTCTCTGATTCCACTTGGAAAACGTCTCACATAAAGTTACAACTCCAAGACGAATCCATTGGCTGTCATTCTCAGTGTGTGAGTGAGCTTCTTCCCAGGGAAATCTGGTGCAAATTAGATCAGTGGCATGTCGCAAAAATTGTTTATGAATTTCTGGATCATGTTTCAGGAAATCCCAATTAGGGGCTCCAAATTTTTGGGTGTATTCTTTTGAAATCATTAAATTCAGAAAATTGTCTATCGGCTGGTGTGTCTTAAGATAGTACTCAATTATTCCCTCCAGCAAAGGCTTTGAGACTGGTTCATGATTAGATCGGGCAACTTTCACAAAGTCTTCCAACGCCTCCCATAATATATCCCGGTTCAATCTTCTGAAACCAAATTTCTCCTCAATTGCCTTCAAAAATCTTTCTCTGATTGCTGTGTGACCATGAATCCATCGGCTTGACACGATTCTGAAAAAAATGTATGAATTCATTTTGTAAAATTTACGAGTAAAGTGAAAGTAATAGTATGTATTACAGAATGGATTCATAAAGAAAAAATATCATACTTGCAAACAGTAGTAAGTGAATCCAAATCACGGTCATTTATATAACATGTGTAGACCAGCAGCTCTGCAACTTCCGTTCGAGTTTTCATTTCAATCTCTTCCAATAATATCTCTTTGAGTTTGGGAACTGATTTTTTGATACCCATAAAGGAAAACCAATATGCTTCCATATACCGTTTGGACTCCTCACAGTCTGGATCCCCAAACTTTGTAACATCTCCAGTCTCAACCTTAGTCCTTGCAACTTGTTCCCTGTGGCCAAGCGGTAGAATCTCCATAATTTCAGGCGATATGAACTCAGGCACGCCAAGAATGTCGCAACGATAATTTTCCCGGAAACCTGTGTTCAATATGGTAAACTTTTTTATGCGTGGCATGCTCTGCAGCCACTGGAATAAGTTTGGAATTTCAATAGGAAAATGTTCCATTTCTTCGGGAAAAAGTGCCGTGAAAAATTGCTGAAAAGTCGAACGGAGATACTTTGACACGTGACGCTTTCGCTTTTCAGGAATCAGTTGAGCAAACTTCTTTGCATCCACAATAAGTTTCCTGTCAGTTTTAAAAAGTTTCTTTGCAGCCTGCCAAGTCATCTTTGGTAGGATTTTCGTATCAAACATTTCGTATAGCTGCCAAACTTCCGTTGGGCAGTTGAGCCATAAATATTTTAAAGTTAGGGAAAACCCACTCTTCCTCCTTTGAATCATTTTTTCATGATCATACAACTTATCTCGAATCTCACAGAATACAGCTTTGATATAGTCCAGAGCAATTTGACAATCTTTCATGGCAATTCTTTTGAGAACTTGATCGCTGGGATGAAGTCGATGATTATTAAAGCGATCAATCAATTTCTCTCGGATGAAATCTGTACCGCATGAAAACAACATGTCAGTGGCACATCTGCTTCCATAAGTTTCCTCCACCTCTAGATATATCTGCTGGCAGAGATCCTCATTCTGTAAGAAACGTCCAAGTTGTTTGATGATACGGCATCTGCTTGTGTAGCTGCACAAACACAATATTGATCGCATCAGGAGATCTGGATCTGTCATATCAGATTTCCCCTCCTCAAAAATCCAAGTGAAAGAAAGAGCTCGACGAACGAGAAAAGTTTCTTCCATTTTGATCGAGTCCACAATAGGATCCGGTCTGCGGAATTCATTGGCAAGTTCAAGACGTAGTCTTTTCGAAGTAAAGTCTCCAGTAGAAATGGTCACCAAAAGATCATCAACTTCATCCTCCATTAGGGTGGATGATTGATCTTCCTTCACGTATTTCACGAAACTCTTTAGTTTCATCACTTTGTCTTTTATCGCATGGTCGGACGAGCTCCAGTGTAACTTGAGCTCGGCCAGTTGTTCGTGAATTTCTACAAAAAAATACAGCCCAAAGTAAACAGCAATACGATTATAAAAATAATATCATGCCTGGCAGTGCAATGTGATACCTCTGATTGATTACCAATTCAAAATGCTTTCCCAAAGAAAATAAGAAAATTGCATAATATGCTATATAACTCGCAATTCTTTCTCTTACCTTCCATGATTACTCGTATTTTTATAATAGTTTTCGGTTTTCCAGTTCTTTTCCACTCCAGTGTATGCTGCTAGTCTTCAGACAGCCTATTCTGAGAGAAAGAGAGAAAAGCATAATAAACACTTTAGAGAAAGTTTTTATGTTGCCCTTTGATGCTTAATTCGTTTTCTACTTTTGTGCAATGAACAAGGAGAAAAGTAAAAGTTTGAACTTCAATTCTGAGAAGTTTATTTTGTAAAAGTAAAATGAATACCTGAAAACTTTCTAAGAGTATAAAATAATCAACTTCCTCCAAACCTACTAAAATTCCCTTACTGAAAAGCTGCGACTTTTGGGTGTATTTTCCGAGTTAACCACTGAGCCGGTATTAGATGGAATTGTAAATGACCAGTGTGCCTCTGGTCACTCGACTTTCCGGACTGACTGACTGACCACAAAGTTTCTTAAATCCCATGACTGGGAACGGTCTACCAGACGACTAACGACAAAAAAAGGAAAGGGGAAGCAAGAAAGGTAGAATAATTGTGATGCATTATTAGGCTTTTTATATAGTTCCCTCTGTCCAACGCTTTCAACCTTGAGGGATTTTCTTTTTTAACGCAAAGCAAACACCTATACATCATGCATTCGATTATGTTGTCCTATAACTGACCTCACCTGCCGCAGTAACATGAGCATCAAATAAGTACTTTTCTGTTTCACACTAAGAATTCTTCTTTGGTTCATGGTATGCACTTTCCTTATGAAGAAATTATGGGTAAAGAATAATGAAACCGACAACTCGCATAAAAACCAGGTAAATTATAGAGCTTTTAAGTTAAATTTGGACTTGACTGGACATACTTTTCTCTTTATCTGCTGCCACTTATTTGTGTACCATTTCACTTCTTTAAAATTAGTATGAAGTCTGCCATCCGTCAGACTTCCAGTATGAAACTAATTCAAAATATTTTCAACCAGTCTCAAGGTACCCCTTAGGTTGGAACTTTCTTTACCAGAGAGTTCTGGATAAAAGCAGAGAAAGTCTGCTTTTATTCACAACTGTTTAAACCTTATTGAAATGTTGACAAATAGTTTTGAATTTTTGAAACTGTAAGCCTTTCTTGCATCGTTGAGACATTTGTTTGATTCGTTTCCGCTTTCTTCATTTGCGGCGGTTGTTTTTCCCAGATATTAATATGTCCTTTTATCTTATTCAAGGGGATAAAGGATCTGGCAGGTAAAATGGTTCAACTACTTTACGGTGGAATGCGGACGGATGTATAAAAAGCTGGCACTAAGCGAAGAGACCAAAAGTGGAATGCTTGATAGTATCCCAGTTTAGTCCACCATTTAATTTTGTTACTTTTATTATGTTCGTGCGAGCAAATGGTTGGAAATTGATTGCTTATTGCTTTCATTGCATTTTTTTCAAGTCACTACCTTTTTATATGTTAATGAAGTGAGGAACAAGGCAAGAAAGAACATGTCCATGTTTTTTTCGGGTACAGGCTTTGAAGTGGCAAATGAAAAAAATATTTTACGACGAATGGCAATAGGTTTAGGTTGCATGACGAAGTGTTCCTGCCACACCACACACACACGTGCTTATATGTACTTCTCAAATTATAAGCATTTTTCGTTCAACAATAAAAATACATACAAATAATACAAGAGTAAGGTTGGGTTCAATATGTAAGCAAAAAACTACAAAGCTATAAATTACGAATTCGTTGTTACTAGGTTCATGCATAATAGACAAACGAAAATATGCAGTAAAGATTCCTCATTTGCTTTGGTAGAAAAGTGTTACATGCTTATGTGATAGATTAACAGATTGAGTGTTAGACTTTCTCCGCACTTCCTCTTTAAAAATGCAATGTGGCAAAAAAGAAAATTCCTCCTCTTGTATACCCATAAATACCTGAATGACGACGAAATGACAAATTCCAAATCGAGATATAGCTAAAGCGTCACATCACGTCATGCTATAAACTTCCTATCATAATTGTCGATCGAAAAAGAGCTACAACTGCAAATTGGACTTTTGGCGCCTATCATTTTATGGCCTAAGCTAAACTTAACCTGATGATAACTTTATTGTTATTAACTGATATGGCAAACTATTTACTGTATGTATATTTTCATTTTATTTTTGATTTGATGATCGACTGGACTGGACTATAAAAATATCGGTCAGCAATATCATTCTCCATGCCAGTTCCAAATAATATATCAATACGATGACGATATTATCGACTAATGAACGAAATGAAGGTCAAATATGAAATGACATAACATTTTTACATTTAAAATTATATAACGTAAATGTATGTATTTCTCAAAACTATAAAGTTTTGTTAATAAAACTCATATCTATATGTCTACGGGTCTGTCATTAGCCAAAATAAAATTTAGTGTGACCTACAATACAAACTTGTTTCACTTGTTTCAGTTTTGAAAAACATTATGCCAACATTTATTTTTATTGACAGTTCAGTTTAGTGACATATTTTTCCTCTTAAAACGGACATTAGCCAGTAATTTTACAAAAGGGGTCAATAGTGTATCGATGTACGTAATCGAACAGTTTTTTAGTATGTATTTATAGCATCAAGAAACTTCTTTGCAGCTTACATGTTTTATGACACAAACACCAACAAGCAAAGGTATGCATGTACAAAGAAAGAAGAATTGAAATTCTAAGGTTTTTCATGCAATGTTATGATTATGATGAAGGGTAAGGTGTTGTTTTGTAACAACAGCAGTAAATGAAAACTTCGTTCTCAGTTCTCACTCATAATTCTTTCATTCTTGCATGCACTCATTTTCTCTTTAGGACAGTTGTACACGTGTCTTGGATATTTGAGTGAGTGAGAACGTATAATAACAGTATCACATCATTTAAAGGTAATCATAAAGTTGGAAAAGAGCGAAAGGAAAGTTTTCCAGGTTGACTTGTTGTAGAACTAACGACTAGCAATTGCATGTAGCAACTTCGCTATTCCTTTTGGCTTATGGCATTTTCGGTAATAAAACTAAAAACAAAATGTTTTTCTTTGTGACTTTTTAGTGTAAGTGGACTAGTTGTATGAAATTCATGTGTTTGTGAATGCATGCCGTGAACAACAACCGTCATGAAAATGCATTGATGTTGTTTTGACTAAAAGAAAAGTAAGTCTACTGAATCACGTTAATTTTACCAAACTACCGGATGTACAAAGACGGAGCCAGGTCGCCATGTAATGGTTTCATTGCATTAGAGGCAGAAACTTAAAAGACCATTCTTTTATGTGTAAACCATGCAGAATGAGTAACTCTATTCATTTCGTGCTTTCACATCATGTTTACCACTACACCATTATAATTTAGTTGTTAGTAATCAAATTCTCAGGAGCACTATAAACCGTTTAATTCCCCTGAGCTTTAGTGCAACTTTAAAATAACCTGAAGGGATGGTGTGTGTCTCTCTATTATGAACATGTCTTTCCACTTCCACCTTTATAGTGGAATGACGTGACTCTTTGACCAGCAACTAGAAACTACTTCCAAAAAGTCATGAAAAATGAAAATGCAGAAGTCTATGAAGGAAACTAACAAAGTAAAATTTTGAAATTGAATTTGAATTGAATAGAGGGGGAAATTTCACAGTAAAAATTAAATTTCTCGATTTGCCAATACTTAAAAAGAATACAATGCAAATAAAACTATATCGTTTTAATTTTAAAGATACATCAGAAAAATGATGACTTGTATGCATGATGAGAATATTAAAATATAGTATGTACTCTGCACTGGACTTGAAGGAAATAGCCGGAACTTTAAATTAAACCTCAATCGGAGAGAAACTAAAAGGGAAAGAGAGTTCAATGCTTTGAAGAGGAAACGCCATGAAATTGAACTTTCAGTAAATGCATACAAGATTCCATACAGACTGCGAGCATCACAGTATGGTACGGCGGCTGTAGATCGCAAAATGCAAGTTGCAACTACACTTTAAATTCTAAACCTATTTTCCTTCTAACCTGAGCGAGTCTGACTGCCCGTGGCCCCTAATACTTTTTTGTCATGAACATTCAGTCATAATACATTAATATAAATGGACAAAAATTCAAACTGACATTGTGAGCAAGTACTACACAGGCTACAAAAAAATGCAAAACTATATAAGCTTTGCGATGTCATGCAATTACATTTCGCCTCGCTTTCCTCCCCTTTTTTGTCCTATTGTATGGGATGTTGTATATATATATATATCCTTTTTGAACAGTCAGCATTTTTAGTACGTGTGTCGACAAAATGCATAATACATGGAATGTGCTCTTGCATCTTTGAATGCAGTTCTGCTTTCCACATTGCATGCTCATTAAGTAAGTAATACTTGTAAAGGAAGAAAAAACGATAGTTTTAAAGAAGGGTTTACATGTAAGAAGGAACGTGAAGTTTTATTGCTAATGTTCTCATAACATAAGCTTTGATTATACTGCTTTGTCCAGATTTGAAAAGCGAAATATATTTACTACACGCTTGAGTTGGAGCTGGAGCCAGTTTTGTTTTAAAAAGCAACTTAGCATTCTCGACTTGAATAGAATTTTTACAACGAAGCGCGACGTAATTGCATTGTAATCGCTCAGGAGTTAGTAGTTAAGTTTCAATCAGAGATAATTTTTTCTCTAGTAATAACACGGCATAATGAGGGCTTCACTATGGAAGACTGAATAAGAATGAGATAGTAACTTCCTTCTTTTCCCAGACTGTAACCCGATGCGTTTTCACATCTTTTAAAAGTAAATATTCATACCAGCCAAGTAAGAAGAGATCAGCTAAACAGCAGCAATGTAAAATGAAAAGGTAAAAACCAACCTCATAAACATTGTATTTCTTACAATCAACATTCATCATATTTTTTGGCCTTCTTTCTATTGTAAAATTTCCTGTCATTATAAGTCATTGACTGGACCGACAATAAGTGCAGTTGCTGGTGCAGCACCACCACGATGGCCATAATATTGCCAGCAGCGTTGTCAGTGACAAGGCAGCAATATGGAAAGCATAAAGCAGTTCATAGCAAATTACTGGTAATGTATAAAATTTGTGTTGTGCACTTGTGTACATCTCCCAAGCTTGGCTGTCATTTTTTGTTGATTTTTTCATTCTTGCAAGTGTCACGGTCGGACATTTTAAAAAGCTTTTTCATTTCAACTTGGTTGAAAAAAAAATTATCTAGAAAAGAGTGCATTACATATTGGGGCTTTTGATCTATGTTGTATAATATATTTGCGTTGGTGTGGGCTTGGCTTTTTTGAGGACCTGGACGCATAAAAATGTGGTACATAAAATTGGTACCACAAAAACCCCATTAAATGTACACTGCTTTGATGCAAACGCTATCAATTTAAACAATCCTAAATCAGAGGTGACGATGATATTATTGCGGTGATGACTTCATACCCCTCTGCCTGCCATGGATGGTGGGATGATAGGTGGGCACATTTTATTGACTAAACTAAAAGAACTATATGGGAAACACATAGTGGGGTGGTAATGGTAAAATATTTGTACATTTTGGCGTACATAGTTTGTTCACATCCCATTATCATTAGTATCAAACACAGAAACCCATTCCTGTGGGTAAAAAAAAATCTTTCAGAATTTTTCACCTTGCTTGAGTAAATGTGAAAATGAGGAGAATAATAAATGTATATACATACATTCTATCGAAATGCTATAATAATATTATTATCAGCAACGTCATCATGATCATGATCATCACTTGCCTTCTGGCTCCCAGAGAGTATAATTTGAGAAAACTAATAGCAATAAATACACATCAACAGCCTATCATGAAACTCAAAGTCACGCTAAGGACATTCCTTCCTTTTTTGAAAGAGAATCAAAAGCTTAGACAATTCGAGCTGATTCATTCGTTCTTGTTGGTGGACTTGATGATCATGAAGTGGATGTGATTAGAGGTTTACGGTGATTCGGTACGCTGGCATGATGGCAAAAGAGAAATAATTCTCAGTTTTGTAACTTTGTAGAGAGAGAGAGATGGATAATATCCAGGTACGTAAATATTTCACTTCACCAAAAATACGAACAATAATCCAAGCGAGAGTACAAATGAGCAATTCAGGATCCCTGTGTGTGGAACAAATGTTGGGATTTGAAATTGCAAGCATTACATATTGTTCCATATCATTTATGTGGATTGAAACCATTGCTGTGAGAGAAGAGAGTTACACTAATGTGGCTTGTTGTACAAACGAAATAACGAAAATGAAGGAAAAAGTTACTTCTCTCGTTCTCGTCATCTCTACATCATATCATCATAGTAAAAAGGGGGATATGAGAATACGATAGGGGTTTCGTCGACTACTTGAGAGACTGCTGTTTGTGTTCTCCATTTCGCATTCTCTATTGCATCGCCAGTGTGCATTGTGCACAATACCTGCTTTACCATCACCACCACCACTACTACTACTGCTGCTTAGTGCTAGCATATAATCTCGTGGTCGTTGTACCCGTGAAATTAGTTTGGATTTGAGTTGGCAGTGGAGAGGAATGAAAAGGAGAATACAGAATAAAATCACAATTTGTGTAGACTACAGCGTAGTTTTTAAATGAGAAGATAGCAATTAAAAAGAAGAACAATTTTTGTTTCATTATTGCAAATAAAGTAGTTTTCTGTGTATTTAGTTGTTTAAGGTGAAATAATAAACTAACTTTTTATTTACTATAAGCTATAGTCAATAGCATACTGGAGTTAAGATTATCTCTGGAGCAGACTGAGACTTGTAAAAAAAATATATATACTTTTATTGACGTTTCTACAAGTGCACGTACAATACACACACATGCAATACAATTATAGCTCAACTTTTGGAATGACGGAGTAAACTCTAAAATAGAAAATAACAGAGGTATGTACTATGTACTAATTTTATTGCATGTAGATATTTATCTTTTCATGTCATTCGAAGGATATGAAAACCAACTTAAGTTGAATTGTAGATTTGAGTTCATTTTATTTTATTGGACCCGTTCACCGTCAGGAAATTGCATCAACACATTTGTATAGGCAATTTAAACGGATTAAATTATCAAAATCTTCATAAATTCTTGCATGATAACTCGCATAAGTATTTATTTGTGCAACCTTATCAAGGTAGCATGAAAGTTACCAAAATATATTAATTTTTCTCTGTTCAATCGATATGGCTTAATACAAGCATGGAATGAGTCGAACGAAGGAAATAGATTAATCCATGATGAAATAGTTATATTATTACTACTCTTTGTCTTTAACGTTATTTTTAAATACCGGAAAGGAAACAAGAAAGTCCGTGTTCAGTTCAGTCTTACGAAACCAGTTAAAATTCTTAGATACCGGTGTTTCCCATAAAAGGGACAACAAGAGAGATATTTAGAATCCCATATGCATAAATCATTGATTTATTGATTAAACACTTCCATGTAGCCAAACCAGTACGAATGCAGCTTTCTTTTCATACAACATGCATACATACATAAAATACTTACTATATGTAGAAAGCATATTAGTTCAATGAATGTGATGTTGTTTTCCGTGAAATGAAATTGTTGTTGTCCCTCTTATCACGAATGGTTTTTATGCTCACATTACATACAAAATAGACGTCGTAGGCTGTAGGCTCGTAGATATATGTAAGCAACATTGCACCGGTCTGTGGAAAAGCCTGTTTACATGAAACTACTTCTATGCAGGAAAAGAATAGGGTGAATACTACATGCGTAGAAATCCGGCATGGGGCTGACTGGAGACAGCAACTTTTTTTTATGGTAATAATAATAATATGAATCATATCACATTCCATTTTGTTAGAGGTATCAAGGAGACAATGAAGAGACAAACGAAGTCGTTTGTTCCCCCACAGCTTGCAACAGAAATTTAAGAATAATATGGAAGTAACTTGAAAGCAGTACGACTTGTAATGTTACTTTACTTCCTACTTCCTTTTATGGTGATAGGATATACGATTCCATACAAACACTACAAGTAAAGTAGCTCAAGTTTAGTGCAGGGGGACATGGACGAACATACTTAGCCTTCTCATTGGCATTTTACGTATAAGACGAAAATAGTATATTGGGAAGAAAAGAAGCTATTCAGCAATGGCAGTACACATTACATAATGGTGAAAGTGTTCGTTCATTGCGCTGCATGCTGCAAGTATCGTTGGATTGGATGCCTTTTATGTGACTGCAACTTATTGCAACTCTTTGGAAGTAGATGCCAGATATGTAGTCTAACTTATCTAGCCGGCTTCTTTCCATTCCGGTGCGGTGTGCTGTTTCTTGAACCACCATTCTTTCCTAAAGTGACAGCATCCAAAAACGCACAAAGTTTTTCCAGTATATCTCCTCCAGTATCTCCTTACGTACCTAGTACCAAAATACTCACTCAGTCAATAAGTTTCTAGATCCCCTTCCTTACCGTGTATTAGCTGTGAATGGAAAATAAGACAAAGTAAAAACAGACTCAAAATTACGCAAGTTGTAAAGAACAAGACAGACAAAGAGACAGCATACATTGAATAATAAGAGTAAGCTCAGTCAGAGAAGAGAGTGGGTAGCATGGTAGTATGTTTCCAGTTATAAAAATAAACGAAACAGAAGAAAATAATAACAATTTAGTGTGTATGTACTTAAGTGTAAAGCCTCTTCTTCAATTTCCCTGTCCTTTTTGAGAGTGAGAGACGTAGAAATGTTGAGACAGCACAGCAGCAAAAGTAAAAGTAGTTTTGGCTGGATGACTGAATAAGAAACGAAGGGGAAGTGCTGTGGAGTGGCAGAGGCACAGAACAGTGAAATGAAAATAGCTGAATAGAAGTGCATCCAGCAATAACCCAAGTGAAAAGTTTACATTCGCTCTTCAAGATATACTCACTAAACCATAACCATACCATCTATACTGTGTATGCATGTATAATATATTTTTTATGTGTATCATATCACTATTTTAGGAGACACCAGCGTTAAAAGATGATAATTCGTTATATACATGTATAAAATAGCACTTATCTGTCCTTAGAACTCCTACGCATGTAAGTTTACGATGCATCATAAACACGGTTGTATTTCACAAAAAATACCACGTCAGCTATACAATAATCGAAGGAAACAACGACACAAGACAGGCATATGTGTATTTTCAAAATCCTTGTGACAACTCAGATAAATAAACAGTGTAAAAGAAAAATCCATGTCTCTGGAAAAAAAAGAAAGGCAGGCGAGTAAAATCTCCGGATTACACAAACATAAAAGTACTTGGCTCAAACGGATATATCTTTGCTGTTTATTTTTTCCATTTTTAGTTTGGGTAGGAATAATGAAACATTTTTACTACGTCTTGTTTTTTTTTGTTTGCTGAATATGACTCACATAGTAAAGACGTTTGGATGGGTTTGAAAAGGCTGTCACTTTGCGCGAAGAAAGTGATTGCATTAAAATTAAATATTTTTTTTATTCTCAAACAAAAGTATGAAACATTTTATGGATGTATAGCTGTTTGCAAGCCTTTGTAGAATAGTTAGAGGATTTCATGAAGTTTTCATTTTATAGAGAAAAGGCATAACATGTGATAATGTGGAGAAATGACGAGAGTACAAAATAAAGGAAATACTGTCGGGATTAGTGAAATTATTTTCATGGATAGAAACGGCACACGTCAGATTATCTATCACCACGACTTGAATTCAATTTCTTTGTACTTTATTTTTAGAAAAAATGAAATACGTAGTTGTAGTTTCCTTTATAAGTTTGAAAAAGAGAAAACGATTGTATCCCGGCTGTATATTATTATACGAGCATAAAGAAAGTAGTATTTAGTTATAACATTTAGCTTTCAGCACAAATGAATTAAAACGTTGG
>JAQIWN010001665.1:0-19277 GCA_034699025.1 Entomobrya cf. arborea Gr-Col-00668
TTCAATGTCAACTGCTTTTGTAATACCATTTCCTCTTTTCATTCTCTCCAACACAACTTATGAGGATGATGATGATGTTGATGATCATGTTACTATTTTGTGTGTAAATATGTGTGTGCGTTTTGAGAGTAACACAGAAAGAGAAATAAGTTGTAAGTAGTTGTACCACCAGAACAGCCCCAAATTGTAATAATATCTTTTGCGTTATGATGTATAGGTTTGCTTTTTGCCTTATCTAAACTTTATTCTCTCTCTAAGACTCTTACTCTCTCTCTCTCCAAACCATTTACTTACGATGTAAATTCTCTTTCTAACACGCTCTCTGTTTTACTTGTCACGTGGGATTTTCCTGTTGTACTTTCTTTCTACTTTTGCTTTTCACCTACCCACACACACACATGCACAAGAGCTACAACAAAAGGATATTATTTTCTCGCTTTCTCTCTTTGTGCTTTCTGTTTATATATATTTGACTATTTATTTAGAAATATGAGTTTTTCTTCTGGTATGCTAAAGCTTTCACTATAGTATGACCGACACTACATAGCTTAAAAATACACTTGTCGGGTATTTTTAGGATATTATGAACTTATGTATGTGCTTATCATGATGATGATGGTGATGTCATGATAATAGTGATGCTGCTTGCTTTTCTGCTTGCTGCACTTTTACTCTTGGTAGTTTAGTGAAGGTGGTGGTGGCGGTGAAGTGGAGAAAGAAACAAAACCACTTATTTTCTCTGGTGATTTGGTGGTGTGTAGTAAGCGTTGTAGTAGATAATACAAAAATATACGTGTAGAACGTATGTTTTATTGGCTAGTACACTAACTCATACGTACATACACTGAAGAGCAGCCACGCCAGCAGATGTGTAGTAAATTTGACATTGATTCATTAGAATCTTGTGTTTTCATTTCCTACCATGTCCCACATAACTTATGTATGTAGGGAAGGAGAGAGAAGGAACTAGAGAGCTTTTAACTAAAAAGTACAAAAACAGGAAGGGAGAAATTAACACTGTGCAAACATGTCTTCTTGTCCGCTTCTCTCACGTAAACTACACACACACTTAGACAAAAAAGTAATATGTTCTACGTTTCTCTGCAGTTATCTTCCGTGTTGACCTAAAAATTATTTCTGTAAATATTTTTTCGTATTTTTTGCAAAGATGTATTAAAGTGAAAGTTTTTAGCCATACAAAACATATAGTAATCATTTTCATGTAAGAAATAGTTACAATGACTTTTACTTAATATTTCACAATTATTTGAAAATTTTACTAGAGTTTGAAAAAAAAATTCAATGTTATGTGGTAAATACAGTTTGATATTGGAGATCGTATGATTTTTAATCAAAATTACAGTTGACGTTAAACCGATTTGTTTAAACCTACTCAAAACAGATTTACTTTTACATGAAAAACAATTATTGAAAATCATTTTGAAAACCATTGTTATAAAACAAGAAAGGATTTGAATGAAAACCTTGAGTTAAGTGACTTAAGCAGCTTTGTTTTTGATTGAGCTGGTAAGAAATAATTAATGTGTACTCATTAGTTGTAATTTACAAGAATATTACGTAAAAAGTAATTAAGTAGCTTTACAATCGACTGACTCAAGTTCACAGGAAGAAGGGTTCGTTGAACAAAGCAATTTTCTTGATGAAGCGATGCGACAAGGTCACCTTTAGGTTTTTATTCATCCTCATCATGCGCCTTTACCGTGTTCATGGTTCTAGTGGAGTATGGATTTATTAGAAACATTTGAATTTTTAACGCACTTTGAAATGCTAAATAGTGAAAGTATATTAGACAAACATGCTAGTAGCATATACGCACTATACAAGTTGTGTTTCTCTTGTTACTTGAAATTTAATGCTCATATATAGAAGTTAAATAGTAACTTATTTGCATATAAGTTTGTATTCTAGACACATAACCATGACAAGCATCACATGACTGTACAAAATCCCTGCACAGATTATAGTATTTGCCTCCACATATTCTCTGTTATGGCTTCATCGGTACAAAAGCGAAGGTTTTGGGAGCTTTACACTCAACAATGATTTCAATGACGATAAAAATCTTCTTTGTTTTGCTCGCAAATAAAGAAGTGCATTTGGGTAAGTGTAGACGGATAGAAATGTTATCAGTTTGGTGATTTTGTTGGCAGGAAGGAATGCCAAGCTAGGATAATAATAATAATAATACAGTATTTAGCGGAAAAGTAAGTACACATACACGGGAAACAAGAGAGTTGAACACAAACAAGTTGAATATGAGAGGAAAATCCAGTGTCTCTTGTATTCAGGTCTAGACAATTCCCTGAATCTGACTGATTTGCTGAAATGGTACCATAATCATCTTCCTCATAGAAGCCAGAGTATATTCTATTCTTTCTCAAGTATTATTTGATGAAGCTCAAGTTGCGTAATGACAACTAGTAGAAGAGATCTCGAAAAGATTATGCTTTTCAGAACTTTATAGATGTATAAAGCATATATTTATACACATACCTTTAAATATTCATAATGTTGTATTTGAAAATTTAAACCTATATTTATTTTGTAAAATGTTAATGCCTCTTAACAGGATATTCCGGAATTGTGATGTGCTCGTTTTAAATGCCAACAATGATACAAAGAATCATCAATATTTTACAAATTTTCTAATGCTTTACAAGTACCACTCGTAAAAGCCTAGTGCTATGTACGTAAATAAGTTTAATTTAATGAACAATATTATGTCTGACAATAAGTACACTTGTTGGTATATCGTTAGCAGTACGTTTGATCAACAGTAATTAAAATCTCAATTTATGCAAATGCCATAACTTGTTTACCACATTCTAACAATAGATACATCACAAAAAGAGTGAATTGTAGTACGCAATTTCATTCTCTCCCTCATCTCCTATCATTTCTATAATTCCAACTTACTGGAGACTGACGACTGACTCAGTTTGATTGACTGAAAGCCTTTTTACTTGTTATCATCTCATCGTAATGAAATACTTACTTTCTCACATTTCATTAATTAAGAAATGTATATTATTATTATCATTTATACTAAATATGAAAAACACATGGTATATACGGCGTACAAAAAGTATTGCACGCCACGCTGAGCTATATAAGCAAAGAAGTACAAAGTTTTCTGACAAAACTCCTTTACCCTACATTTATATGGAAATCACCATCATGTCCTCCTTTTCCACTTGATGATAATAAATGCACATATTTACTGATTTGATTACTAGCGTTTTTGGTGATGGCTATAATGATTTCGTTTGAAGAAATTACCATCGAGAGTCTCTATGGAATAGATGATGAAAACTGATTTAACTTCCCTCGGTTTTACGTCTTCAACCTCCGAATTTCAGGATGTGGTTGATGATGGTTTTGAATTGACACAATCTCTACAACTTTAACTATTCTTGTCTTCGTTATTCTTCTTCTTCATCATCATCTTTAATGATAATCATTTCAGTCATATTCATCAGAATTAATATGACTGATCTTACTACTATGACTTGATTCCATTTTCCTTAACTTCCAATCAAAAGTCCAAATCGTACTGCTGCATTTTAATCAACTTCGCTTGAATACAGTTTTCTGATTATTATTACAGTAATAATTTCATTAAGATGAAATAAACTTTTAGCATTGAATGATTCAGACCTATAACTACCTCTTGCCGTATATATATCGACTGAATAATCGTCCACATCAACTTTTCCAACTAATTTTCTTCTTAAGGTAATAATTTTCTTTTCAAAATGTTTCTAAAGTTTTACCAGCTAATAAGATATTTTTCTTCATGTCTTAAAAATGAATAAGAAATATTAAAAAGATAATAAATAATTGATGCTCCTTTGTGTTTAAAGCCAGTTTGTGGTAAAAGAAAGTCTCAGCAGGTAACATAACAAAATCTCCCACTAGAGAAATTCCTACACACACACAATGTTGACGCAGATGTAGAAAAATAAAGTTGTTCTAAAAGCATAAAATCTGTTAGCCAAATTTACTAAACTATTTACTTCTAGACTTTCATCAAATTCTCACACGAAATCAAAAGTACGTTCATTCACCTCTCTTAAGTTTTTCAAAAGCCCATCTGTCAAAAAGTACATTTACGCAACTAAACTTAATGCACATAACAGACGCATATGTACAATGTATGAATCACCATGTGAATACACTAACTATTAAAAACTTTATGATGCAAAGAAGCAGAATGAATTTATGAACAAAACGCATATAAAAGGACCTTAATCCTTTTAATGGCTTGGTTTATTTAAGATTCTACATAAGATTCTCAATAGAAGCAGCAGAAGCAAAAGTGGAAGCAAGAAAAAGCACATGGCTACACATAAAATATGTACATGTGTAATAATTTTACACGTGAAAGTAGACACTATGAACAAACTATAATAGCACCTCATACACATTTACAAAATATACAGAAACATTCTTACGCACAAAATCTTTACTGCTACTACCCCTTTGCAAACAAAATAGTAAAAGAGAGAGATAAAAAGAGTAAAACACATTTCCCCTCCAGTTAAAAACTTCTTGGTTGGCTTTGGTCTGGCCTTCCATAGCATAAACAGCGACAACATCAACAACAATATCACACGAAAAAGCATACATTTTTTTCTTCAGTCAAACCATACACAAAAAAACGAGTTTTCATGTAGGCACCTTTAGTGTTCTGTGCATTACATTACATTACATTACACACAGACAGACATTTAAATGCAATTCAACAAGGAAGAAAGTAGGATGAAATGGAAAAAAGAGAAAAAAACGAGTAAAGATGAGATGAGGTTGGTCTAGTGGGGAAAAGCGTGGTGGTAGCGTGTGCTAAACATAAACACAAGAAATTACACGAAATAGAAAAAGGCGAAAGAATGAATGTGTTTTGTGTATGTGTGTGTGCTCACATACAGATAGATGATGAGATGAAAATAGTGGAATAGATGTAGTAGAGAAAAGTTGAATCCAAGCCATTTCCCTAAAAAAAGATTGCAACACTTGAAGAAGAAAAAAAACACCACCACGAAGCGCAAGCATAAAATATTCTCTACACAAAACTATGTACATGCGTCTGTCTATTTGAATCTTCTGATGCTACTATTTCGGAAGAAAAAAATACAATATTCCTTTACCGTTTTGTGTTTCCTCTTGCATTAAAAAAGCATTTAGATTTTCTCTTTTTGTTTTCTTTTTCCAACTAGGGGGCTTTGGCACTGTGGCACTTTCACTAAACGACAAAAAAGTGTGGAGGGGAAATACAGAAGAAAATGGAATAACGAATTGTTTGAGTGTATGTGTGCGTACGCATATTATCCGCAATGCACGCAATACTTGTATAGTATGGATGCATCAAGGGAAATCTAAGATTTTTAATATATTTTTTCACGAGTGAGAAAACAAAATTGCATGACGATTTCTAATGGTCCGTGAAACCTTGATGTTTTCTCCTAAACAATTTTTTACTTATAATGCAACTTTATATGTATGCAATCTGCTGTTGAGAGAGCTTGTTCAAACTGGTTGGCGTCGAAAGAGGTGACGTACTCAAAGAAAGGTCGAATTAATTTGTTTTTATTATTCAATTTTATAAATGTAAACATTATTAAAGAAAGCAAGTGTTGGCGGTATAGTATACTATCTGTCTTTATGTTACATTTTTCAAAGAATTAGCATTTTCACAAAACGGGTTTTTTTTGTTAAGGTAGTTCTTTTTGAAGTAACATCATTTGGTTTTGTTTATAAAATAATCATGCTAGATTTCTTCACAAAGGCTAAAATTGACATTTAGAATCTCTCTTTGTTGAAATCAAGGTAGCCTATCTGTATTGCTCCTAACTATACAAATACTAAATACGAACTTGTTACTTTGTGTACACAAAACAAATATTAATATACACGTGTACCCACGAAATAAATATAATAAACTTCTAAATTACTTACGTTATGTTATGTTACCGTCTGTCTGCCTCAATTTTTATTACAATATTCTGTCTCGTCCTTTTATTATCAGCATCGGCCTAAGAATCTAACTAGACTCATAACTCAACAAAAGAGCCATTTCATCATGGTCGTCCTCCCTTTTAATAAATTAGTACCTGTGTGCTTTTTATTTTGTGCGTTTTGAATAGCAGCACACATGAATGAACTAACAAGTATCCTTGTCCGCTCTCCTTCACCTCCGTCTGTTTTTTTTGAAATATTTCATTGGAGCTTACATATTATGAAGTAAAAGCGCAGATGATTTTATGCTATACTTGTAATGATGATCATCAATAAAAAGGGTTAAACAGCATCAAAACTACCTCTTCACTTTTTCAAAAGGAAACATGCTACTATACCACACAACGCTGTCCTCCATATCGTAACTTTGGCTTTCATTTTTATTTCTGTCTTTTTAATATATTTCCAAGGTAACTAGTTCAGTCAAGTCAATTCATGATACCAACACCACATCACCCACACACAAACAACACAACCAACCAAGTTGTGTGGGTGTTTATCTCAACCAACAGACCAGCTAATAATAATAAATATCATGGTCAGTGATGGGGAAGCCAATTCAATTCACAGGAGCAGAACGAACTATTTCTGTTAGCTAATAAGTCTGCTACATAAATGAAAGTGGGCATGAATATTTGGAAGATATATTTTATGTAGTTTATATTATTCAAGCAGCAGTAAATTGTAATTTCTCTTCAAAACACCAAGCAGAATGAAAGTACTTTGTACCATCACATTTTCCACTCTTGCGTAGTGCGTGTGCTAAATTTTTGACTATTTACTAGTTTGCCATTACCCCAATCATGATGATCAGAATGATGAGATGATGTCGGTTAGTGCTGCGGTTTTGGAAGGCTGTGTTTAGTGCTGAGCCTCTGATGCTGTTTACTTCATACATTGAAAAAAACTTACATGAAGCGTTATTACGAGGTTCGTTATTACTATTATTGTTATTTTTATCACGTTGCAAACCTAGATATTGCGGCCAAAGTGGTTAGCATTGCGGTATGATGTTCTCGTATCTTTTGTACATAACTTTTCTTCTTGATCGTTCAGTAGGTAAAATGTTTCCTATCAAGTGATCTCTCTGATGTTGTTACACCAAACCTGTTCCTTTGGAATATTTTTCGGGGGTGAATGGTCATAGACTCTCACGGTTTCGAAATGTTACATTACTTCCACGTAAAAGGACACGGTAAACAAGGTTAGGTAAGTAATGAGCTTCTTTCTAAGAAGTTCTTATTTACTGCTGTTTGCTTTGCATGAGCTCTGTTTCAACAAAAAATTTGCAAGTTTTAATTTCGCATTATGTCAATCATGAAAATATCCTACGGTAAATATAAATACGAAAAAGCATACACACAGAAATTCATTACAGTTCCAATTCTACTGCATTAGTTGTCAGTAGTTCTTGTTTCTTGTAACGTCTTTACTTTTTAAAAAGAACAATTTACTGGATATGATTATTGATATTGCACTATTCGTCTGCTTCTTACTTGGAAAGAGTGTTAGCAGAGTTTAGTTTTTATATTTATTATTCACGTGTACCCAAACGAAATTCAGATGAACCAAAATAATTAAGAATTGATGTAGACGTAGGTAGTTACAACGGTTATTTTACTGGCAACGCTCTAAATGCACTGAAATTTTGACTATTTATTTCTATTGCTTCACAAGAGAAAAACTTGTTGTCGTTTCATTACAGCTTTTACTGGTAAAAAAAAGTTGCACAACAAAAAGCTAACCAAGTTTCACCTCGTGCTTTTCTAATTGAAAATCTGTCTCTCTCCCTTTTTCTTCTAATATTTTCAAGAAGGTCTGTGTGCAAAATTGGTTATACTGAAAGTTGAAAATCAACAAGTAAACAGAACTTCTTGTGAAGAAATAAGGAAGTCAAAACGACACGAATGGAAAGTTCCAATTTTCACCAATTTATTACATGATTATATTTTCTGTGTAAGTTCTTAATAACAATAACAACGGAAAGGTATAAAAGTAAATTGGAAAGAAGTTCAATAATTGACTTTCCCTAATTTCCCCAATTTTCAATGAAAAGTTTGACACAATTGAAAGAGGTTTAAAAGTTGCATTTTTCAACTGTTCTTAAGCTTAATATTCGATTCGGTTAACAAAAGTTTTCGCAATTTGTAGCGCATTAATGATGAAAAATCAGACACAACGTGACATTCATCACAAGTAGTAAAGGAATCAATGCAATAATAACGATATTGTATGAAAGCCTGACAAATGCTTTTAATTGAGACTGTCTAATACCTGTAAATAGTATGATTCAATCAGACTTCTTTTTTTATTGAAGATACGTTAATGTCAATGTGTATGTAGCTTTTTATCAACAAGTAAAACCAATCGAAAGATATACAATACGTATGAGTATACATATATACTTACCTTATTTCTAATGCTCTTCAATACAGACTTTCTGCTTGTATCAGTAAACTTTGTGGTTTCAAATGGTTGGTTTGGAGAGTTTTGTGATATGTCGCGGTTACCAGCACCAGGGGAATACTTCACAGGAAGCATGATGCGTGTCATGACGGTTGTTGACTCTGACTTTTCATTATCTTCATCATCACTTGTGCTTGTTGGATTGTAGCTCTTTGGTGGCTGGTAAAAATGGTTGTCATCGCCGCCACTTTTGATGATACTTTTCCCATCATCATCACTACCACCAAAATGATTACTTATTGTCTCCATACCGTCATCACCCTTGTCAATTCCCAATTTGACTTTTCTTTCAGTATTATCATTGTTACGATCATGTTGCTCCTGTTGTGTTTGTCCAGTGGGATAGCTACTAATACGCGCACTAAGTGGAACGAGTGTCACATGAAATTGTTTACCAGGCTTTCTGAATGGGTTTGGCATAATAGTTCGAGGGAGAAGAGGAGAAGAAGAGTCGGCTTTCAAAATAGTATCATCGTTCTCAATGTCGTTTTCATTTACTTCGCCTCTGGAGTGAGCAGAAGACAATGGACCAACAGAATCAGTAGCAGTGACTCGTTGACTGTCGCCACCGTCAGGATTTTTATCGGCTAACAGTGAACTTTTCAAAGTTTCATGCTGTTTCCTGAGTGATGGTATGGCGGATGCTGGAGTGCCGACAGAGCTCATCCATCTATTTACCACATTCCCCAAACCACCATCTTTTGGATTTACGGCGACTACTTCAAATTCTATTGAAATCTCTTTATTACTTCGATGCTGTTGTGAGACTTGTGTCGGCGGGGAT
This sequence comes from Entomobrya cf. arborea Gr-Col-00668, assembly GCA_034699025.1. Taxonomy (NCBI): domain Eukaryota; kingdom Metazoa; phylum Arthropoda; class Collembola; order Entomobryomorpha; family Entomobryidae; genus Entomobrya; species Entomobrya cf. arborea Gr-Col-00668. The sequence goes on from JAQIWN010001665.1 coordinate 9,287, forward strand.
GGTGATGATGTCAGTGATTCTTGCCGGGTTGCTAGCGGTGATGATGATTGTGGCTCATCCCCTTCTTTTCCGCATTTCACACTCTTCCATTTCCAAATAACGCTCTCATACTGTACAGGAGAAAACAGAAAAGGAAAAACAAATAAGCCACATTCAAAAAAATAATAATGTAGAGTGAGGGACTAGATCACGCCTATGGAGCTACTACAAAATGCTTTTCTACTTATATTACACTCTTTATCAAACACCGTTGACATCTCATTTATACGCTTTTCACTTTATCTCCTCCTCCACCACTACTACCATAACATCCGCTTCTGTCTGTGCCTATTTACTACACTACTCTCCATTCTGTCCTGTCCAAATGCATTTAACTATATTATGCCAACAAGCCGTCGTAAACATATTGGAAGATGGATTGACACTGATGGAATTAACAGTTGACACTGTCGCCACTTTCAATTCCACACAAGCACGTTATTTTTTCTGTGACCAAACTCGAAAAGACAGAGAGATAAAAACCATAGGGAGACAGACATACATCTGTAAATTCCTACGCAGTCACTGCTGTTGTTATTGGATGTGGCCGTGGTCGTTACATATTTCTACAATAAGAGCAACAGCAGAGAACTACAAAGTGAAAGTCTCATTTTCAAAGTGGGCGTGGGTGTAAGTGTGTAACTGTAACCTTTTTCAAATTAACCATTGTCAAAGTGTGCGTGCGTATCAAATATATCTATCCATCTAGCTATCTATTTTAGGGATTTGACATTTCAAACCTTCCATTAGTTACACAACTTTGAGTGAATGGAATTTTCGTTTGTGTGGTTGCGTTAGTATAGTATTCCTGTAACAAAGTGCAGAATAGAAGACTGGCCAATAAATTTGAAACATTTCAAAGAATAAATTTTAAGTATAGTAACGTCAAGCGTAAGTGTATACTGCATGGTATCGATTATATGGTGGGACTATATTTTGCAATACATCTTTGTCAAGAGTATTTGCTACACTCAGCCCAGACTTGTTGGGTAAAAATGTTGAAAGGGTAAAAGAAACGAATAGTACGTATGTTGACATTACCACAGTTGAGTTGTTCCAAGGCATCATGACTGGAGCAAGGTTGGTGCTACCTTTGTCAAAAGATATGTCTGATCCAATTGAAATCACATATGCTGAGAGAATGACAAATCGGATGTTTGTCTCTGGCGCACGCAAAGTGCGTATCTGCAATATCAAAAAAGGAAAATACGTAGCAAAAACCACAAACAACTTTGTATGATACACTTAAAGTCTTCATGTCGCTTAAAGGATTTTATGTTAAAAGGAACTTCGTAACAAATAAAAATGTCGTTATTACATTGGTTTTACATTAATAAATAAGATGCTGTGATAAAATGTTATACAGCTTGTGCTAATCTTCGAGAAAATGGATATGTCACGTAGGTTTTTTTAAGAAAGATTTTTTGGGGCACAAACCTCCAATGTGAAGTTCTTGGGTTTCAAGTCTGAAGCCACTTGAATTTCTAGCCTCAGCTTTGTTAGCACACCCAAAGGAAGGACTGTTGTGGTATTAGCGCCATCAAAGTTGATTCTGCTGATGGACATTTTGAATGGTGATTTGTCAGGTACCTACACAAAGCGCACATAAAAGCAATAACATAAGCAACAATGACGTATTACAGAATGGTATGTGTGTAAGATGAAACAATCCGACAAACAAATATGCATACTTCTCGTTTCTTCCGCTCGGATGGAAACTCATCGTCCGGGATCATCGTATCAAAGAGAGAATCTCCGGAACCCACAAAATCAAGGGTGGGGTAGTTGACAGCGTACTTGAAATGTGGTCTGTCTGCCCTCAGAGCATATGGCAACTTATTCTTAGCATTGGACATTGTTATCACATTGTGAGCTCCGTTGCTATTGCTCAGTTTATTATTATTTGTTTGTTTTTTAGTTGATGCTATTTTATGATAATTTTGGAAAGGATGACTATATGACGAAGAAACCGATGATGATGATATAGCTCCTGTTCTTTTATCATCATCTTCAACTGCATCTTCATTTTCATTGCTGTTATTATCATCACCATCACTCCCAGAATTTTCACTGCTTTCCGCAACATTTTCCCACGCGTCACCAGACTCCTGTTTGTGTTGTTGTTTTTGCTTTCGGGCGCCTCTGATTCCTTCACTATTATTTTTGTTCGCGATACTGCCAATTTTCCTTCTGTCTTCGAGCTTGTCATGGTAATTAAAAAGAGAGTGGGAAGGTCTGCTTTGAACATCAATATCATCACCGGCAGCTGATCCTTTACCCTTCTTCTTTCGCTCTTCTCCAATTCCTGTTCTTCTGGCAATTTCCGTTTCACGAGAATCCTCCTCATTGTCACTGCTACTATTATTATCCTTGTCAAAAGTTTCATCCTTTGTGTAAATTTCTTCTTCATCTTTATACACATCGCCAACGGTGCCTACTTCTTGAGTTTCTCCCGTTTCCGACGAACTCTTATCCAGTTCCCGGATATTTCCAGGGGCTTGCTGCTCCAAGGACAAGCCTAAAACACAGCCAAAATATTCCCAGAACAAAGTGTGTAATTAAAATCGCTTCATTTTATTCATCTCTATCCATTCACTATCATTATTTACTTCCACGAAATTTTAAAATCTGCATTATCCGTTTATTAGTAAGCATTCTAGAGCCCTATGTGCATGCCAGTATACATTATTCAGTATGCTACATTAAACGTGCGATTAGTAAGTACTTTAGTTTACCTGTAAATGGTGCTTGTGGCTGCAGTTCTGGCTCACTTGTGGAATGGGCCGTTGATTTTATAAATAGAGTTGCCACGATCTGCTCCCTCCATGGCCTGTATCCCGAGCTATTCACAGGCAACGCTGTAAAGGTAAACGAACCAGAAAAAATAGTGTTTATTATTATCTTATCATTATTATTGCTATCACTATAACACTCTTACTTACTGTGAACAACAAAGAAGAGACAGGGACGGACTACCATGCTACTAGAAATTCCGTGCATGTTACAGGAAAGATTGCACGGATTTTTTTATATAAAACCTAAAAGCAGCATCAGAACTGCACGCATGACATTTCCCATCATCCCATTAAACATTTTTATACATAAAGCGTGTCAACTCTACCGGAAAGTTAGTGTAGGCTGAAGTTGACTTTAAGCAAATGCGTTATCTGTGTCGTTGTTGTTGAAAACACCCACATACCTAATACACATTTAAATGCAGTAGAAAATATTTTTCAAACTCACAATTTATTTTCTCCAACATTCCTGTTGTAGTTCAACATAAAAAATACTTTAGCTCGTAATCTCAAAAGTCTGCGTTTGATGAGCATAACCCAAGGCCTAATTTCCTCTTCTAGTTTACTTTGGTAAGCCAACACAAGTCCTTCCTCCTACCTGACTTTGCCTAACATCACACACACATTCTAGAAGCATTTGTGCACACTGCACACGCACAACAAAATGCATTGAGGCGAACCCACTTTCGGAGGAAATGTTTCCTCGTTCTCAAGTGAAAATTCAGTCGAATAATACGAGAAAGATGAAGATGACATATCATCACTGCCACAACCACTGCTACACAAGTACCTGTATAAAAGCTAAGCATTGCATAGTGATTACACTACTCTAACAATATGACTATAAATACACATGCTGCTTAGGTAAGGGAAAGTAGGCGCAGAAAAAGAAGAATAACAAGTGGAAGAAGGAGAAGAGCTGTTGTTAGTGGTGATGTAATCTGATGATGGGATGGATGTATGAACTGGTAATGGTTTGTTGAATGATGAGGTTAATAACAAGTTGTTTTGTTGTAATAGTGAAGAAGGAGCAATGTATGAACTAAACATACAGTAAGTCTATAGATCTCGTCTACAAAAAAACTGGCAAATGAACTCTGTTTTAAAAATAGAAGATTGAACTAAGTCACTTTATCCCCTAATGATTTTCCCTCTACAGTTATGTTATACATCGGATGTGTACTTAAAATTCTCTTGTGGGTGCAGTCACCTTTCGGGTAAATGCTTTTACTTTTTCATAATACAGACAGGCGACAACGATGAATATGATTATCAACGTCATTATTATTATTTCTGTGATTTGTATGCATAAAGATGAAAATATTTGAATCCCTCCTTTCACTAACAAAATCACTAGACCGAGGATCCTTTGAACTTTATAGAAGCCTAGCAATATGAAATTACTCTTTCACTTTCCCCTTCTTCATTTCTTATTCTTTCGTGTCCCGCACCTTCTCGAATAATTTCTTCACATAGAGAATACGCAGAGCAGCAGTGGTTACTGTAGTACAAGTAGCGGTACATATGCATGGACGAACGTGATTTGAGTTTTTATTAGAATTGTGCAGCGGGATCGACAAAAGTAGAAGTCAAGTAGTCCAGCCACTTTGCATACCTTCAACCTTCCACATTCTTGGTCTTTTGAAAATATTTAGTTTTAAGTATGCATATTATGCAGCTTCTTCTCCGCAGTAGTCTTTTTAAACTTTCTTCTTTCTGATCCCACTACATCACATAAAACACACGACACATGCAACATGGGACACTACAGTTGGGTCAGTTTACTTGCATATACATATAAAGCCATGAAGCATGCGATGGGACGACGGTAGCTACAAAGATGTTGCGTTGCGACGGTATATAGTTCTCTGTGGGTATCAATAATATAACATGAATTTTGTTACTAAATCCCTACTCTTTTAAACTTAAATATATTCACATAAAGACTTGTAATTTATGGGAAGACCAGACTAGACACACAGGTAAGAATGTAAGAAGATAAACAAGAAAGGAAAACTTCGCTTCTTTGGAGAAATTTTCTTTAAAAATATTTAATTTCTTTTAAAATTTAGTGGAATTTTGTGTAATTATTTATGGCAGTGCAGTGCTAGATGGGTTGACTGGGAAACCCCACCATGTTCAAGCAAAACTAGTTTAGGAAAGTTTTGTAGATTAGAACTCATACTGCATACGCATACTGGACTGCATACATGTGCAATGGCGAAGAAAGACAAAAACATAACATCGACATTTCCTGTAACAATGTCAGAACGAGACTCTGTTTCATTTATGACTTTGCAGCGCCCCGTCAATTATAATGATGTAAAAACCTGTTAAAACAATCCTATGAGTGTGTAACAAATATACAAGTTCGCATGCCTGCCAGTTAGTAAACGAGGAATTTTTCCTGAAGGTATTTAAACCTGATTGTGTTGCCGAAGTTATGAATTTAAAGTCCACTGTTATTTAAACTTTGTCCTATTGAGGACAATAAAACCCCAACTTAATATTGTATTTTAAAAACTCAATCGTCAAGATGAGTTTATACTATCACATACGGTTTTTTGTTTAGATACGGGTAATGTTTCTTCTTTAAGGAAGGACAAGCAAGAACTAGCAATGTTTTAATGGTATGTAATAAACACGAGAATGAAGGAGGGTAAAATCTAGATGAAATCATTCTAAAAGCTACTGGATTCCACCATAATTTGTGTTGCATGCGATATTTTCGGATTTGGCAAGAACATCTTAGAATAACATATGTGTTGCAGTAATAATTCTCAAACTTCAAAGTTTTCCAGTGAAGGTAAAGAAGGACGGGACCTGTCAACAAGAGAAACATTCAAACACTTTCTAAGTGATTCTTGGAAATTTACTGAAAATTTTGGAGATGAAAGTAAGACAAAGAAAGACACACCTCATCCTAACTGCTCCACCTACAAGCCTACAAAGTTTTACACAAGTACTTGAAAATTATAATTATACTTGCTTGTGTCCGTCGCTTTTAATTTAATATAATACATATTACTAGAAATACCATGCTGCAAAGATTGCGACAGGGTCGTCAAAATATTTAAACACGCACGCCCACTCTGTACAAACTATTTCTCAATTTAATATTTAATATGTCTGACATACGACTACTTCTTCAGAACTCATTCCAGAAGAGCTGATTTTCCCTTTTATTCTTCTCAAAATAGTATCACATCTAAATTCCAGGTCAGGCTATTTTGCTTTCAATCAAACGTAACCCACATAAATAGAACGGAACGGTCAAGAGAATAGTTGCGTCCAATAATTGAGCCTCAAGCCAGAAATACTCTCTTGTGCATATAAATATATTGTAGTTGGACGTTCTAGGATTTTATATACTACTCAAGCTTATAGTTCCAAGTTTGTACAGAAACTGTATGAAACACAACTGTATTCATGCATGATGTTCATGTTTCTAGTGTCCATGTAGTGAGGTTTTAGATAAGCAAGTTATATTAACACTACAACTCTGCGACTGTGCGCTATTTTGAGGTTTTGAAGTGGCTTGTCAGTATTCTAAAAAAAAGAGTGGAACTTGTCGGAAGGTGGTTCTTTACCAGAATCTCCTTTTCTACTTCCTTCTTGAAAAAGCAAAGGAAAAGAACAACTAAAAGAACTTTTTTTTGCTTTTTCCACCATCATACCGCAATCCGCAGCACTAGTAGTCGTCATCATCAGGGAAAAAGAAGAAATGCTGTTTTTCTTGTTCTTCTTCTTTTCTATCAGAGTTCCAACAAGAGTGAGAGAATGTTTGGATGTGGGTAGGTATGATTGTAGTAGCTTTCAAGCTACAGACTACAAAACTAACATTTTTAAGGTGTAAAAGGAAAAATGTAACTGTGTGCATGTACCTTGTACAAATATTGCACCCACATAGAAACACATACACTTACATCTCAAGAAGGAAAAGAAGACGAAAAAAAAACGATGGAGAAAGTGATTTCAAGAGGAAACAAGTAAAATATATTGTTATTCTTTGGTACGAAGAAATGCAGTGAATTTAGATTTGTTGCTGGTGATGCTGCTATGGCTGGTGGCGATGTTCTTTTTATTTTTAGTACTTCTGTAGTATTTTTGCTAAAATTACCCTACTCTTTTGCCTCCAATCTATGAACATCGTGTATTGTATGGCATTACATGGCATGGTAGTTTTTCTGCTTTCTTTTATATATTTTTCTTCCAATTTCTTTTTTCTTCTTTTCATCTTATCTCCAATCCATACAAATGAATTTGGTTATTATGTTCTTTCTTTGTGCATGTGGCAAGGAAAGGAGGGAGGATGAGAAGAAGGAAGTAGAAGAATAAGAAAAATTGTAGTAGTAAATCCATTAAAACACGATGAACCGGAAGAGAGTTCCACACATACTAATGGTAATACTTATTTGTGTGATTGTGTCTTCTACTTTAGTCTGCCTGCGTGTTGGTGATGGCGGAACGAACAAGCATTTTCTGTTTGAAAATAATAAAAAGAAAATACTGCACGATATTTTGACTTGTCTTTTCCCTTTGTGTGTGCGTTGCTCTATATGCTCTTCTGACTTGAGTACAAATTAAAAGCACAGTTCAAATAAAATTTCAAATTAGTATGCATACTGAGTTTTGATTTTCTTCCAAAATGGATAAGAACTACCTAAATTGCTCCCGCTTCTTCCTGACTGCGTGTAATATCGAATTGGACTGTATTTGGTGTGGTTGTTGAAGAAGAGGAAGAGAAGCGACCCAGCCGAAGGACCAAGACAATTACAAGCCCCCACAACTGTCATTTTGTGTCTCTTTAATAGCCTTTTATTCTTTTCATGGGACGATGAGTTGAGTTGAGCAGAGCTGAACAAATAATACGCACTTTCACTGGTTCTACCAATACTACCAACATCATGTCTGCCTGCATTTAATGATGAAAGTTTACTCTGTCGCATTTATTGTTATCACAGTAGTCTATTGTCAGTGTAAACATTTTAATGAGATTCATGTCCATTTTCCCTCTGCACACAAATACACGAGAAAACATCATTGATTTCCCCCTTTTCGCTTCCTCCACCAAAAAGCATATTACCTATACATAAGTTCCAAGAATGGTGGTGTAATGAAAAGTAGTCGTGATCATCATCGTCATCTTCCATGTACAACTACTCTGCAAGCAAGCGATGACTTTTCATTTCACCATTAGACAGAAAGTACACAAAGAAAACAAACATCATCTTTGTATTTGTCAGAGAATAGTATACCTACAATGGAAATCTATTGCCAAGTAATAAAAACATGGTAAGAAATAAGAATGACACAGGCTGTTATACTTAATACAATTCTCTTCTTTCGAATACTTTTTTTTTTTACTCTGAGTCGCTTATTGACAAGAAATAAATACAGAGATGAAAACGAAGGCTAACTTGATCTGATCGGATTATCCTTAAAAACTATAAGCTTTACACACTTACACTATTACACTTGATGATAACGCTTGATTATGTTTGTCAGCCTGTCTTCATAAAATAACCATTGAAATAGTAATACTAATAGAATGTTCCAACACTGATGCAGTAACTTGCTCTCGTTTTCTGCTTGCTCTGTACACATTTATAGTATGCTAAAACATTATTCAATTATTATCCTCACGTGTTCTGTAACCAATCGCTCCACTTTTTTTACATCCTCTTGTCCCTTTCACTATTGTTATCTTTCTTGACTATCAGATCAAATATCCACCAACATTGTGTTACTAATTGGATTCTACTACGTAACATAATACAATCCCGATAATACACAGTAGATACCCAGAAAAGTGCGCTGAAATGAAAGTAAACTATTTTTGAACATTATAAAAGCTTGACGTACTTATAATAAGTCAAACATTTTAATATTTTTTCTCTTTAATAAAATGTTGCCTGTTATTGTTAAAATACTAGACAGCTATACACATAACTTAAAAGCTTTTATCATTCCACAAATGAAGCTGATGACAAATTGACAGTAATAACAGCTACGCTACAACGAGTACTTTGGATAAAATACATAGTAAGTACTCACATACATGAGCTTTATAAAATATCGTACACAAAGTTGTGGGAAAATATCAGAGAACCAAGCTTAAGTAAAAGAAATGTATGTTTGCACATAAAGTGATATTGATGATGGTGATGAACCTAATATGATAGTCATGTAATGCTCATCCTAATCCTAATCATTAGTATTATCATGAGTTTAGTTTAGTTCAAGACATGGAGTATATTTTCCCTGTGTAACAATAGCAACAACAGAAGATCTGCCCTGTACATCACCACCACTTTTGTACCAACTAGCATCAGCTTCATGAGAAGAAAATTAGCTCATTCAACCATCAAACTTAATTTTACGAGCAATCTTCCAAGTCAATTTTCTCATCCCTTGCGAGTCGCTCTTTCTCCTCTTCTCTTTCACTCATTTTTCCTCACACATTTTCTAAAGAAAGCATAACGTGCATATGTAAACAGACACAATAAGACACGTATTTAGTTTTGTTCCCAGCCTCCAGTTCCATCCACCGAACAAAAACACATGCATGTCTGCGTGAGCTAAGGAGAACGAAAGAGTAAAATATAAATACATTGTGTAACCTAATATGCCTATTTACTTGCATCCATGCATACCATTTGAGTATGTGAGTTGCAAATGCTTTCAATTTAATTTCGCGTTTTTATCTGCTGCTGCCTGACGATGCCAATGTAATGATAGTGATGACGATCATCATTATTCACAACTTTCATTCAACAGCAATCACCTCTGCTATTTCTCGTGTGCCTTTTATTATTCCAAGAAATGATGTGACAAGAAAAGATGGCTTTAGGTAAAAAATGAGACAAACATGATAATAATGATCATATTTTATACAAGCTTGTTTGTAATAAACAGCTCGTAATTTTGTCTTTCATTCTTCGGCTCCGTGAAAATCATTATAAACCCACATGTTTGCCTAGAAATATGTACATGGCATACATACAGACATCTGTACATACATTCGCATACCTGTGTAAAAGGGAAACATTTAATATATCAGCAGCAACAAATACAAATGACTCTCTCTCTGCCAACGTTACAAATATCCCTTTTCCATATTTTTTAGTGCAAACGCATTTCAATGCTCTCACAGT
>JAQIWN010001666.1:0-19274 GCA_034699025.1 Entomobrya cf. arborea Gr-Col-00668
TCCTCCTCCTCCTCTTATTTTACAAGGGAGAAAAATTAAACAAGTTTAAATTGTTGCTCACTTCTTCTTCTTCTTTTTTTGTCATCACATCGCCCAAATGAATTTCAAATGTACAAAGTAGAATTGTAAAATAGCCATTTGAAAAAGTTTTTGGTTCAATTCTAGTAAAAAAAATCACAAAATTTACTTACTGTTGCGTTCATTCTACTATAACTACTCCGACTAAACTACTTGGAACACTTTTTTTCAGACTATTTGTTCTGATGTTCAACTAACTACTTTGACAACACACAGACGTTTTACTACTAGTGTCATTTTACTAGTTAACTTGGTTTAAAAGGAAATGGCCATGTACTTTAAACAAATATCATAAAAAAAAGTTTTTTTTTCCTTGCATACCAACTGGTTTAGCTCAACTTTTTAGGTTTTCTCTGTGTGTTTTTCCTATCTGCCTACCTAAATCTCTCTTCTTCTTATTTAATCTAATAAACGTGTACTCTTGTACCTTCCCTACTGTATTTTTTTATGTATTTACATTTTAGTTACTTAAGTACTCATGTAAAAAAAATATCCTCTACATTTAAATTCCTCTATTTTATTCATGTATGCACAGGTGACGGACGTCGACCAAGGAGCTTTCTCTTCTTTACTCAACTAAAAACTGCCGAGGTCTGATAAAAAAAAAGTTTGAGTGATCTAAAAAAGACGACAGTGTTTTTTCAGTCTGTCTTTTTTATTTTTTCACTCTCCAAAAGAGCAAGAAAAACAAGGAGGATATAAGAAAGTGGGAAATGGTCTAAACAACGTTATTAGGTATGATTGCTTTGTATTTTCTTTATATTATTATTAGTTCAAAATACTTCCATAGCATTAGCATCAGCGTTGCAAAAAAAAAAACTGAGTCTGAGTCAGTCGGAGTGAAAGAAAGGTAACAATAAGCGTGTTGTGAGCACTGGCTGTGTACTGTGTACTCCAAAACTACAAGTTTGGAATAAGAAAAAGGGGAAAAAAAGGATAAAAACGGATGGTGATGGTGGTGGTGGTTCGTAGAAAATTCCTGTAATATTCATGTTCAGGTAAAAATGGAAGAAGAAGGGGGAATTGCTGCTATGAATAAAGAATAAAGCTTTTTTCTTTCCATTTCCCCTTTACTTTTCTCTCTTCCTTCTTTTATCGTTTTACCAGTCATCATTATCCTTATAGCATTTCAGCTCTCTGCCTTTTTGCTGGGTTGTGTGTGACTGTAAGAGTACCAAACCAACTAAACAACATAGTCATAGTTCTTCTCATATATATTTTTTTGTACCCTGTATATTTTTCTTTCTTCTGTGTTTGAATTTTGTTTTGACTTCTTTTGATTTTTTTCCCTTCTTCTTCATCTTCATCTTCCTAGTACATCTTCTGCGCCTGACTCGATTGAAGTGAAACAAATTTCTAATCTGGAAACTGGAAGAAACTTACAAACAGCTCAGTTTTTTACTCCATGTCCATGTCTTTCACTTCATCTTTCCCTTTTTTTTCATCCAAACACAGTTATTTCTTTATTACAAATCTCTCTGTTTTTCTCTGTAGACTACACAGGCGGTACACTGCTATACATTTTTTTTCTATTTGTTGTTTTGATCCTACTGTGCCAGAGTGAAAGCACTGAAAAAGCAATTGATGAAGGGACACAAAAAAAGGAATAAAAAATATAGCTTGGTTGTGTGCTCTCACACTATGTGACTTTTTTTCTTCTCTTTTTGTTTGGTTGAAAATGGTCCATTTTATTTATCTACTTACTTTTTTCTTTCTGGTGCTCTGGGTGGCGGCTTGGTGAAAAAAATAAAAACAGTGCAAAAGTGAGCACTAGATTGATGCAAATTCATTCCATTATTTTTTTGGTGGTCTCTGGTCTTGTCTGGACTCTTTTTTATATTTTATACTTATATTACTGTTCATAGAAAAAGGAAAATATATATTAAAGGGAAAAAACAGGAGGGGAAAAAAGCTAAATTTGGTGGCGTGTGGAGAAAGGTATAAAAAAAGGAGAAGAAATTTGTAACTAGGCTTATTTTCTTTACTTTTTTTTCTAACACTAACTTTTTATTTGAAGGGAGGCGGTAAAATGTGTGTAACATTTCATTATGGACTTTGACGTGTAATGTCAATTTTTACTTGTTGTATACAACATGCTCGTTTTAAATAAAATAGTATAACAAGCTAGTATAGTAATACAGCTTATATGAGAGAGAGCCTCAAGCATTTTTCTCAAATGTACGTAAAATGGTAGTTTTGTAAAGTAAAAAGGTAGTTGTTTGACAGTATGGCCCATTGGATATCACTTTTTCCCTTTCCTCTGGTGAAAAAAGAATGAAAGTTGGTGCAGATTTTCAAACTGGCTTACTGACATGAAATAAATCAGAATAATGTTTATTGGGGCATTGAGAGAGAGCAAAATGGATGGGATAGAAGGTCAGGGAAAGGTTTCCAATCTTTCGTTAACACAAATAGTATATATTTTTTTTAGGATGTATCTTATCGTTATCCAAAAAATACAGTGATTTTTATTGTTTTTATTATAATGCGAGTAAGCAATGTTGTTAAAATAGTTATAGGATTGTAAATAGCCATAAAACACATTATTGTCAGTAGTACAAATTGAAAGAAAAAAAGGGGAATAATTTTCGTTTCTTGTTTTTTAGCATATTTTTTTCATGCACATACGCTTCCATAAAGACACATGTGCTAAAAAAAATATACCACACAAAAGAAACACATGAGAAAGCCAGTTTATTCATTTGGGAGCAGAAGTATGCAAAACAAATATATACACCACCAAAAAAACCACATAAAAAGGGGTAATTAAGCTTGAAAAAATAAAGAGATCATCAAATTAAGCAATTATGGTTAGCATTCATAAATGACAAACATAAAAAGACTTGAGAGTTGACTTCACTATGGCAAAATAGACAAACCAGAAATTACAACAAGAATAAAAAAAAGTCATTCACAAATTCACTCACTCAACAAGCCCATCTCACTCTTCTAGAGAGAAAAATAATACGATGTGTGATGGTAGCAATGGTGGCGGTGGTGATGGTGACATTATTATTTTTTGTATACTTAACTCTCTCTCTCTCTCTTATTGATATACTCTTGTTTTTTTTCTAAGAAGATCTGCATTTTACACGATGCGATGTCTATATGAATGCTTTTTTTGGTGGTGTTGATGGTGATGTTGGATGTGCACTTATGCCACTCGACTTCTCACTCTACTGGTGTAACAGGACGTAATCAAAGTCATTTGTTACAAGCTAGCTTCTTTCTCCTCACTCTTCTCCTAATTCACTTGAGCTCTCTTTCACAATCTAAAAAAAATCCTCTTCTATTTTCGCTGTCAGCGTGTAGAGAGCGAGAAGCACAGTATTAATCACAAGACTTGAAAGACTATGGATAAACTAGCAGCGAATATATCCACTTTCCTCTGAGAACTCCAGTTCCATCCACGTCACATTTTTTTGACTTTAATTGTACACCCACCACCACCACTCGTCCTTTGTTATTGCCAAACCATTTAGCCAAAAATAATATATCCATCCAATCCATATGAATATTTTCTTCTGGTAACAATCCCCACATTATAAAATCATCCATTGACTTTGCATTCACTTCTTTTAGCAAATAAATCAGATTAAATGTGTTCGGCACTTTGGCAGTCACACATTTTTACACACACACCTTCTTTGAATTATTGACTATAGATTTTATTGTAATGGCGGTGCGGTGTTGAGCTCAAAATCATTAAACTTGTTTGAATAATGTCAACTCTTTTTGATCTGATCTGGTCTAATCTACACTACATAGCGAAAAATTGTGCAATGCTGAATGTCAGGCCAAGACATTAATAGATGTGGTCTTTCTTACTCAATCTAATCATCATCACCACCTTATTTTCCAAATTGGAACTTGGAACCGTGCGTGTGGGGATAAAATATACTTTTACCATTTATTTATATGCAATGTGATGACAGGCCTATTGCATTTACACTCCCCAAACAAAAAATCTAAAATGCATGGTCAATAATGCAATAATATAATCTCATAATTATACATGAGTCTCTTATATACTTCCATGCTAACACAAAAAGCACGACATTTAAGTGTACTTTGCTCCGGCTAGGCTTCGTTAAATAAAATATATATTTTTCTCCTCTTCTTTTTTTCTACCTGTGTAATATTAATGGCAAATTGGTGGTGTTGGCTTTTTATATGTTGTGCACATTACTAAGCTGCTTTGGAATTGGAATTACTTTAGTTACAATACAAGTCTAAAGAAATAGCACTCTTTCAATTTCTTTGATTCCAACCAAGTAGCATAAGAGTAACTTTATATTGTATTGTGTAATTCGTAATCGTAACGTAACCAAGTTGTATGCTCAGTAAAGCCATCACCACCATTCCACCTTCAACCGCCACCACCACCTATTCCAAAGTACTCTTCCAGTTTTTCACATAAAACTTTCATGATTCTTTTCAAGTGAAATCGGCTGAACGTAAGTGGAAATTGTGAAGGTGGTGGTGTGTGGCAGCAATAATGCCTTAATGGCAGAGGAGTGAAGAAATAAATAGATACATATATTTACTTAAGGGCAAACAAGGTGTGTACAAATAAGTTTCAGTCCAGATGTGAAAATCTCTATATTATTTGTATAGTAGGTATAACATACATAACATCAAATGGCATTATTTCCTCTAGTGCTATGTATCATTTCACCACCATCAAAAAACCCAAGCCCAGCAGTAGCAGGCCAGGTAGGTATAGTGAGAAAACATGGTAGTCCTTTTTGCCTGGTAGCAAAACAAGACATATGTCTCTATTCACTACCAATAATGATGGTGAAAATACTTGTGTTGACTTTTCGGTGGTGAAAGTGAGAAGAAATGGTTAAAAAGACCAATAAAAGCCTATTATTACCCGACCATCATTTTAGACAATTTTTCATCACCTCCAGAAAAACAAGTGGAGTGTGAACAAGATGCTAACAATATAAAGCGACCATTTTATGTTCTACGGTAAGCCGTTCTCAAAAAATTAGAAAAATTGCTAAAGCAAAAAATTAATTCCAACTTCCCAAAATTATTAATATTTAGTTGCATGAAAACATGAAAACGCTGCTTTGTCGCGATATGGTAAATCGACACTTTGCTTTTGCACTATGTCATCATATGCAAGAAAGATTATACGGCCACCTAAATAAATAATTATGGTATGCGATCAATAAAAATTGAATATTAATAGTGATGGGAATTGGAAATGCTTAAAGAAAGCGATACTTCTTTTAGCAAATATTTTATTTTCCTTTGTTTAGCCATCAACGCGTCACCAAAAGTCACGTTGCTTTGTCGAATATTTTTTTTACGATAAGTGTGTATGCTTCTCTTTGGCCATTATTTAACATTGCATAATAAAAAGTGTGAAGAAAAAAAAAGACAATGCTGCTATTGTGTAAAAAGTCAAGGCATTCTTATCACGAATTGACCTAAATAGCAAAAAGTTATAAAATAAAATAAAATTTGAAAATCTACACAAATTCTTTTTTTGATACGCTTATTTAAAAACTAACAATGAGCAAATTATTTTCAGGTCAGTAAGTTTTGATGAGTTGAGTTCTTGAGGAACGTGATAGATAAAACGTGTCAGTGGCTGTAAAAAGCGGAAATATGTAAAGACATCATTTGCATCAATAATTTTGGTGGTAGTGGTGGGGATGATGATGATGATGATGACAGTGTGCTATGTGATGTCAGTACCATTGTTATTATGTCACTGTACACTGCACCATGTAAAAAACTGCATAAAATTTTCTATCATACCAGAAATAATCCTAATAGTCCCTTTTCTTCCCAACTTCCTGTGTGACGACAAGGAAAAATCCATAGCAAAACGTAAAGCATGCGAAAAGATTGGATTTTTCAGTATACCCATTTTGTATGGTGTATCATCATCATCGTCGTCAATATGTTTTTTTTTTTTGGATATCAAGTTCCCTTCAAGCGTCTCCGTTTCTATTCAAAAGATTGTCGTTGTCTTCTCCAGCGTTTCTTTCATTAGCTTCCTCTGCCATCACAACTGCTTTGTAAATAGCAAAGTTGAAGAGAGATTGAAAGATGGATTAAAATTACATAAGGAAAATTTTAACTTTTTTTTAACTGCCATGTTATTTTCATAAGGAAATTTTGATCTTTTTATTTTGCGCTTTGAAGCAAGTTTAGTTAGCATTTATTCTCCTTTTTCTTGTCTAAAAATTTTTACATACCGGTTTTTAAACTGAATATTATCAATTCACTATTCAATTTACATTACGTAATAGTTATGTATTTTTTTGATTCTTTATTTCTCGCTGCGGCAATTTAAAAAATAAGCTTAAAATATGGGAAAGGTGATTATTTTAATTTTTGAACCCTTTTCTTCCACAAAGCAATCATAAAAGTGCCCGAATTTATGGAAAACTCTTTAATGTTCAGCTGTAAAGCATTATATTATCAACATCTGCTACCACCACACTTAATATTTAACCAAAATGCTTATGAGATTTTACCCACATCATTTTGGTTTGAATACTTACTTGGCTAGATGTTCTCTTCTACCAGCATTTTAACCAAATTTATCTCCATCCTTTCTTCCAAATTCTCTGTTTGTTCCTTTTCGCAGAAAAAAAAGGGGAAAATGCTTTTTGTGATTACAGAAGAATGAATAGGGAAGAAGGAGGAAGTAAAGCAACAGTAGACGTTTTCTTTATTCATTTAATATTGTAATGAGTAAAGTGGAAGAAAAAAAGGAAATCGCTTTTCTGAATTATAAATCTGCACAACTACAACCTTCACTCATATTCATATAAAATGGACTTGCCTGGATACGCAACACAACTACTCCACTAGAAAAAATAATTGAGTCATTCTTATCAATTAAGAAAGCAGTAGTACTTTATGCAGCATAATTTTTATAGCTTTAGGCCATTATCTTCCCAAAATCGCTCCACCAACTTGCCCTACATTTTTTAAAATGAATATGAGACATGCATACAAAATTTCAACTTGATATCGCATTACAAAATCAAATTTTTTTTAATGGAATCCTTCATTCAATCTATCCATATTTGCATTCCATGCACAAAAAAATGGTCACTTGACGTGTTGTTGACTACTGACCACAAAACATTTTTCTTGTGTAGTTTGCTCATCAACAAACAATGCATGTGCAAACTTCAAAACAAACTGCAAACTATAAACATTACCTATTATACATTTTTTTACCTTGCTTGCCTGCAAAAATTGGCTGCGGCAGGTTGTCGGTTGTCAAACAAAACCAAAAACTAACCAAAAAAAAATATAAATACATGCAACGCAACATGAATTGTTTGCTTGCATCATTGACTTGTGCAAGGCATGTCGTTCTCAATTGTCGTTTGCAATGATGTGATGTGGTGATTACGCACGGAAGTAGTGACAAAAGTCAATGGCCTGGCCTGCCTGACTACTGACTGAACTGAACTGAAGTACGTTTTAACGTCTTAAAAGGCTTCTGTTTTTAGATTATTATATAATTAAATATGTATGTATTTTACTCACCGTATACACTAAATCAAGTAAAAGCTGAAACACTCAAGAAAAAAAAACTGCATTTGCCCCGTAATATAAAAGTGATGAAATGAATGCAATTACACTAATGTACTTTACTTGCATGTACACTACAGTACATAAATTCTATGAACCTAGTAATTCAGTAAGTCAGTCAGTACAACAGAAAATCTCAAATTAAAGGGAAGTCAAGAAAGAAAAAAAATATGAACTCAAACTTAACTACTTTGCTTTGTACACTAACGACATGATAGTGAACAGTTGGAGATAAGCAAAAAAGCATACATAATCGTACACAATTTTTACGCTGTATTACATAATCGTCAAGAGTCATCAATGATGATGATCATTATGATCAAGCAGAGAGGTACAAAAGTACATTCTAAGAAAAAAAGTAAGCACATAAATGAATTTCTTCTGGGGTTTTAAGTAAGAAGACTTATGTATAACTTGTATGAAAAAAGGAGGAAATGGTTTCTTGATTTGGAGGCTTATGCAATTTATTAAAAGGCTACAAAAGTTTGAGCTTTAGAGAAGAAGGGGGAAAAAACCAAATGTTGCTCCTCAGCGAAAGTGGAGTAAAAATGTGTATGTTGGCTATTATTATGTCGTTTGTACCTAAAACCTAACTATGTGACATTATTCTTTGCCATGCTTTTTTGCTCTTCAGTTTTGCAAGTAAAATGAATAATTGATTGGTTGAGAGTTGAGATGATGATGATGGTGGATGGTGAGAGGGACCGGAAAGTATTTTTATTCTGGTATATTTTTTGGTGATGGGATGTGAGGAGTGAGGATATATTAAGTTGCAATTTGCAATGTATATTGAAAAGGATTCAGTGCAGATGCAGTGCTATTAGAGGAACGAGCTGAAAGGCAATTGAAAATGAAGCCAAAATGAATAGACAACAAAAGACGTGAACAATTGAGTTTTGTTAGCTTACTCTACTTACACAGGTCATAGAGATTATTTCTGTTAAGTAGACTGTAAAAATGCAATATATATTATATAATAGCTGCATCTATACAGTGTATATCTTTTTTATATATTTAACTATCAAATTAGTTTAAAAATGGGAAAGAAGGGGCTTTTGATTTTTTTCGAAACTTGCCCAGTAGGTAAGTTGACTAATTTCAATTTACGGATGAGTATATTTCTAAGGATTACAAAAGACTATTACTATTATGTCTGTACTCTGTACAAAGTTGTAAATTTGCAAACAGGAAGTAAATTTACAGAAAGTATGCAACAATGAAATTGAAATTACTCTTGTCTGTATGAAGATGATAACAATGTATAGATTGTGCAATTTAATGCAATCAGACAAAAAACCGATAAAAATGGACAGTTTAAACGAACCACTGTCTACTTCATTAAAAGTATATAATTACTTTATAATAGAAAAAAAATGAGCAAAGTGTTATAAATAAGTTTGTTCTAAACTTTTCAAAAGAAAAAGTTTTAAATCCATTTTAAATTTCATTATAATTAACTATTTTTTTGGAAACTCGCTCACTCTTTAAAAAAAATACTTTTGTGATAAAAATAGCACAAAATTTTAGTTCTACATAGCGAAATAGCTTGTTACACACGCCGTTAATATATGTAGTCTGTTCTGTTCTGTTCTACATTATAAATTATAACTACTTTGTTCCTACATCCCATTAAAAGTTAGTTATGTTATGACTATGCCATGCGCCATGTTTTTTTTCTACCTATTGTTTACCATTTTTTATACCTGTTCTAGTTTGGTTTTTTTATGAATACACTTTTAATGACTAAAAAATTGACACTTTGTCATGAAAATAATAACTTTGTGAACAAACGTTTAAACGTTGACAAAAAAGAAGTGTATTTATTGCAATATGCACCATATAAAACATACACTCGTTTCATTAAAATCTAATAAAAATGCAACAATGCAATGCAATATAGACAAGCTATAAAAAAAGCTGATGTGGTGCATTATCATTATTATCCCATTATTATTATATCATCGTCATCATCACAATTACCTATTACCTTACATTGCATTACGTTAGCTCTCCCAAAGGATTACACAATAGTACAAGTTATTCACATGCAACCTCATATCATAACATTACATGTCTTATGCATTGTTATATAATGGCTGATCTATAAAAGCCTTGCAGGCATTCCAAAAGGAGAATAACTGTACCATGTGTAAAATATTCAAACAGGTATAAAGACCTGAATAAAAAAAACAACAGTAACATGACTGCAGTGAACGCACCAGAATAATAAAATCTGATGATGAGATAATATCTCTACCATCATGCAAGCATTGTTGATGATTACCATGAAGCGAAAAATGAAATAGCCTCAGGCGGGGAGCTTTTAGAAAGTGAAATTATTCTCCTTTTTTTTATCATCTCGCTGTATGCTGATGCTGATACTACAGACACAAGACTGCGACTGCAGCCAATTTATCCTTTTGACACACTTACATTATTATGCTAACATAATCGTCATCGTCATAGTCGTCGTCATCTTTTGTCTGCAATTGTGACGATGGGAGTTTATGCAGGACAACTTGCATTACATTGTGTGATATTTCTTTTTGCAATCAGTGCAATAATTTTCTTGTGTTGCATTACATGTGCCTTGCTAACATGCATGATTATTTTTGTGATAATGCAGGCGTAATGCTGTCATTGTAAATCATTTTTTAGTCAACTGACTAACAAATTGTGATGATGATGTGGAAAACGTGAGGGATTTGAAAAGTTACGGTTTTACAAAAAGTATTGACAGATTTTTTTTGTCTGATCTGTTATCTGTTCTGTTGTGTGTCATTACTCCTCTCTATTAAAAAAAAGAAGAAGATGAAGTGAGTTTTGAATGGAGAGAATGGATGGAGTTGAAAAACTGAACAAAAAACCAATTTTACTTTGTTTGCTTAACAGCTAAACTTTTTATGTGAACAGTGGTGAACAGAGAGAATGAGAGCTGAGCTGACAGCAAAGTGTATAATGACACCTTACCACAAAAAAAATGTTTTTTTGGGGACGTTCTTCCTCTCTGCATTTTTGGCAACAGATGCTTGCATGCATGTAATCATGTTATTATGCTAATTTCAAACCATGCATCATGCTCAAATAGGAATGTAATACAAGTTATGAAACTGTTATGAATGCAAAATGAGGTTTTAGATGTGTGGAGTGTGTAGTAACTTGGTATAAACTTTATTTAAAACTGTGTTATCCATGAATACCCTTGTAAACTAGATCATATAAGAGCGCACTCATGCAGTTACACAGTCAATTTAGTGTACAGCACTGCAGAAAGTTAACTTGGTTAAGAAGATTTAAGCAAACGAAAAAAAAAAACCAAAAGGAAATATTTTTTTGCTGAAGCAAAATTTAGCTGGATAAATTGCTTGAAAACTTAAACAATTTAAAATCAATATGCGCATTACTTGCACTTTTTACAACAAATAAGAAAACAGGGCAATAAATGTATAATGCAAGATGATATTCAAGATGTTAAGGTGTTTTTTATGCAGTTCTGTAGAAAAAAAAGTATTGAGGCAGCGCAAAAGTAAAATGGGATTTTCATGGTACTTGAGTATTCCCACTTCCTGCATATTACAAACCATATCATCATTTATATATTTCTATTTGTTTTACAGTAAGTAAGCTTATATAATACACAGGTGACCGACTTTGCGAAAAAAATATGAAATGAAAAATAGTGTTCACGCTGCGCCGGTTTTTGCTGTCACTAGACCGCATAAAAACCAAGTTGCATCGCAGTGCTGCAGTTTTTTAGCCACTCTACTTTACTTGCATGAAGAAAAAAATGAAACCAAATATGACTGACTAAGTATAAGTTTCAGAATTAATCTCAAATGGTTTATTTCCTATTTCCTTATATACATTACATATTATACATTATGCACACATAAAACCAAATCTACGCCGCCCTTTGTGCAAATAATCATGAATGGTGTTTTTAGGAAACGTTTTATGAGTGCTTTATTTTTTTGAGTGTCTGGTGATCGGTAAAGTGTTTATTGTCAATATGCATTTTTTTTTACTAGTTGCGCTCGTGCGTGAGGATGTGGTTACCAAAAAAGTTAGCAATGGTTTTTATTATGGAACTATAATAATAAGAGGAAAAATTACATTAAAACTGTTTATACAAGTTAGTTTCGTACACACGCACAATAATAAAACTGTCACAAAAATAAAATTTATGAATTTATACGACTATACGACTGACTCTCTACTCTGCTGTTTTGTTATTAAATGAAAAGCTGATAAAACGTGTACTTTTTATTGCACACGCACGCAAAACTTATTTAAGTGTGCTAACTTTAGCCTCAGAAAAATAGTATAGCTTGCCAAATGCCAAAACATAAATAAATCGAAAATCAGACAGAAGGAAAGTTATACACATGCAATTAGAGTGTCTACACCTGAAAAATGCATTCCATCTTTCTTTCTTTTGATTAAAGCATGTTAACTTTAATGAGAATTTCAATAAACACCTTTCATAACAAAAAAACAAATTACTTCCTGAATAAGTGACAAAATGGAAAGAGTAATTATAATACTTTTACAAACTCATTAACGATAACTCATTGTATTTTATTATTTGCCATACTACCAGACTACAAATTTTAAACACGTTTGGGAAAATTCTCTCTTTTCTGAAAGTCATTTGGATCCTTTTTTATTTCCAGTTGCATTTCATATCGTGTTTGATCGTTGCGTTACTTGCAGCCTGCAACAGCTTTAATATTATTTTGTTTTTAGACATGAGTAAAATGAGATGATGAAATTACCACACCACATAAGTAATAGGATACTTTCCCTGACTTGTCTGGTTGAAAGTAAAAAGGTATGCTGCACTGGCATCCTTCACCATTCAACTTTCTCTCACATTTTTTTCGTACGTGTTTCCCTTTTGAAACTTCACGGCCATCATTTATAATATTAAGGTGCATTTTCTCTGCAAACTAGACTCAAAATGCATGATGCACGAATATTGTATAGCCTCCAGTGTTACCGTTTTTGTGAAAAGCACATCAAGCCACCACACCACACGGCAACTATTCAAAAATGAAAGAGTGAAAAGTTCACGCAATTTTTTTTAGGCCAATTCCATAATACATCATCATGCAACACATATCCCCCGATCCCACTTTTCTATCTTAAGTTTATTTTTTCTGGGAAGAGACTTAACTTGTTGGAATGGTTTGGCGTTGCGTTGGCATAGCCTTTTTCACTCTTCTTATATTTTTTGTGCAAATAAGGGTTAAAAAGGTATACGAGTTCTTTGGTGGTGGTGTAGTGATGGGTTTCATAGAAGGAAATTCAATGACTATGATGGTTACGCGACGATCATGATGATGATGATAAGGTAATGGTAACTTTATCTTCATTTGATTAGTGTGATGATCAAAAACAGAGTGAAAATGAGTAAGTAAAATGTATTTGTGTGTGTGGAAAAAGTCAAGAGGATATACAGTGTTGGAGGAGTTGATGGAAAGCTTATGTGTGTACTCTTGTAGCTTCTTTGTGCAATGAAGCAGAGCAATGACTTATGCCATCGTCAGACCAGACCAGGCCAGTTACAAGTCACAAGGCACACACATATTTATAACATGCCATGACTCTACTTTCCCCAGTACTCCTACTTTTTTTTTAGTGTTGCTTCTATATAAACCGTCCATTTTCCTTCACTTTCTCCTCCTCTCGTCTCGTCTTTTCTAGTTCAGTAGTAAGTTTCTAGTTGCTTTTACTCCTGCTGCTTCTCTTCTTTTTTTAAAGCTTGTGTGCTTGTTCTCGTTTTAACCTAATACTCCAACTCCAGCATAAAATGATGACGATGATGATGATGATAATGATGTATAGAGAAACATTATTATATTAACAACATCCTTTCCTTTTTCCCTCAACTGCTACAACTATCCTCATCATCATCACCATCACCACCACCGCCACTACCACCACCATTTTCTCTTTTATTCCACTCACGACCCTCTGCATCTGCATTTTGCAGAAAGAGAGAGAAAGTGCTCACTATTTTGACTTGACTTTACTTTCGATGAAAAACCACTTTTCAACTCTTCTCGCTCTGATCAGCCCAGCCTCAAACTCTCTCTCCTCTCATACCAGTTTTACTTACATTTACAAACATATTAGATTGAAATAAAACGATGAGAGAGAGAGAGAGTCAAGAGCAAGGAGAAAATTACACACAAGCAAATTCGAAAAAGGAAAACATGCGAAAAGGAATTAAAAGAAAGTTCTCCCGTTCTGTTTTGCTTTTGCGAACATTATTACACCACACCATCACAGCCATTACTCCTGTTTGATAGGAAAATGAATGGTTTGTTGTAGAAAAGTTGGTAGTTTGGTATAAATATTCTTGTGAAAAGTGCTTGTGAAACATCATCATCACCATCTTTGATAGTTCTCATCCTAGTCATGATATTATGACATCACACGACTACTCCACTCCACGATGATTTACCATTTTCTTTGAAAACTCTCACAAGCTGTTTTTATTGCGTATCGTATCATGTCAAGTCATAGTCCTTCTCATTAAACTTGTTCTTCTCTTTTTCTCCTTCACTGTTACCTTGTACTTACTTAAGTCATTTGTATCGGCTTAACTTTTCAAAATAACATCTACTCAGCTCAGAGCTCAGCATACTCTCCAAACCAGAACCTCAGTCAACCTCAAGTTTTTACACAACAACTTAAATAATAATAATAACACTTTTCTCCAGTCTCTTCAAACTTTTTTTTTATACAAAATGTAAAGTGTACCAGGCATACAAAAAACTGTGTCAGAAGAGAGGAACAAGTGATCATCATGTTTTTGTATTTATTTTATTACGGGGAAAAACATCATCATCATCTTCCGAAAATTAACCACACACTCAGAAACTACCCATTATTTACTCATTTTACCTGCTTAGTTGAGCAAATGATTGGAATTATACTTGTACTCTAATTATAATACTTCAACTGTCTTTTTAGTCTCTTTTATTTACAAAATAATTTACCATTTTAATAAGTATCATCATTTCACAACAACTCGAATTACTCGAGTTCTCAGCATTAATTAAAATCCTTACCCTAATTATTCTAAATGCTCTTCATTTCATTCATTTGTGTATTTTACACTATTCTTCGTCTTCATAGTATAAAAAAAAACTACATCCTTTTTTTTAAACATTCCTCCACATAAAAAAAATGTTCATGAATTTAAAATGACTTTTAAAAAATCTTCCACTAAATTTCCCATCTTACAGCTTAAAAGCATCATGTATTTAAACATAAAGTAATTTGTATCCCTGAAATTTTACTACAGGACTGGGATCTGTTGTATTACAACATGCATTACATGCATTAAAATACTTAAATACATTTTCTACATACTGCAAAGTGCATAAAAAGGTCCCTCTTGAATTTCCTTGAGGCAGTGGCACTCCTCCTGGTAATAAACTAGTTTATAAGTTAAGTTACGTTACACGTGTGCATCTCGGCAAACAAAGATTTCCATAAATTTAATAAAATAAACATATGAATAGACTACTTCTTCTTCTTGGTATACACGTTATAGTACACAGTACAAAATGTACAAAATCCCACGTTGTGCATAATATATGACAAGACTGTCCTTGTCTGCCTTGCCTCCATCTTCTACCCGAATTTGCTATTCTACCTGTTCATTGTACATTGTACAAAGGAAAAAGGAGGAGGACCAAGGACCAACTGTAATCAATGCATAAACAGGCAATATTTTAGCTAGATTTTCCCAAAGAATCCAAGCACCATGACATGACACTACACAAGACTACTACTTTTATAATCATTATGCTACTCTGGTGCTCCACACATTTAAATATCCACACTACCTATTTTAATAAATAGTCTTTTCCTTCCCTTCAACAAAAACAAGAAGACTACCAGTTTACTTATAACATCCAAAAAAAACTTTATATGAATCATTATCTCTAGAATAGCAGGTGGAAAATATATATCTTTCCCAGAAAAAAAAAACATTACACTTCTGTTTCACTACGTATCGCGTCCAGTTAAATGGGTAGAGGAAGTAGTTTAGAGAAATTGTCTGTATTTTGTAAGAAAGACGCAGGTAGACTGTTGTTTTAAAAAGGAAAAGGAGAATGAATGGAACACGAAAAATATTTGGACGTGGATAGAGCAGAGTACGCAGTCTTTAGACTTAACTGACTGAAATAAGGACTAGAGAGAGAAATTAGGTCGCTGGTTGATTTAAACGTAGTTTTTTTTGTATGCATATTATTATCGTGCATATTATGCATATTTATTCAGAAGAAAAAAAAACAAGTATATCATGAGGAAACTTGAGGAATGCTTGGAATACGAAAATGGAATGCATATATTTTCTTTAGAGTTTTGGACGGATGGATGGAATAAAAAAATATCTGCAGAAAAAAAAGGAACTTACAGGCGATTTGAAATTGAGTGCACATGCTTATCATGAAAAAAGTGGTGTATAGGTTATTATGCTGCAGAATAATATATTTTCCTCTTGTTGTTATGGATGATAGGACTGGAGTACTAATAAGAAATGATTAACTTTGATGTTTTCATCAAGGTAACTGGAGCGTCTCTTGAATGTAAACACAACTAGAATGTAAACAGCATCATTGCTTATAATATTTTATTTATTGAGATGGTACACGTTATAAATTTGACAAGGTTCATTTTGTGATGAATATCAGGTCAGGTGTGTAAAAAAAATATCACCTTAAGTGAAGAAAATGATTTGATATGCAAAATAGCGTGGATGAGAAGAGATGACATGTGCGTTTTAGGCACGTGCATTATTTTCCAATTTAAAAAGTTGCATGTGGATGTGGAGAAGTTTATTAGAAGGTCGCTTTTCTTTCGAAATTTAATTTGAAATTGTAAATAGTGTAATGTTGGGGATGTCAATTTAATCAAATTTAGTTCAGTTACAGTGTTTGCATTGCTTCCAAAGTTTTTAATGTCAAATTTGCAAACTCTTTTTTTGATGAAATAATTGAAAAAATATTGTTTCGCAGTTTTATTGCTCTTTAAACAGAATGAAATGTCCCTTGGTCAGAATTATTTGAGTGAAACTTTTCTGAAATATTTTTAAAAAAAAGTCTTGGATGAAATTTTAAAATTTGAACACAGTATTTAATCCAATTTTACAACTTTTTTTTTGATTACCTTGAAATCATTTCGCAATAAAAAAAGTAGAATAGAATCCAAAATGAAATAAAACTTTGTCTAGAAGGCTGAAAAAAGTTGACTTGGTATGATATAGATAATGTAATTAAATTAATGGCACACACGATATTTTATACTTTGAAAAAGAGTAGTAAAAAGTGTCAATTAAAGTTTATTTTACTACTTTACTCAAAGTAGTCACAAAAAAGTCAGAGAAAAGTTTTGAAACTAAATCCATGCATGCCAGTCAAGTATATAAAATTAAACTATAGCTTTTTCGATAGTAAATTTAGATTGAAATTGAAAATAATTTTGGAAAGGAACTTCTGTCGCATCGCTGCAAGTTGCTCATTTGCTTCAAATATTTATTATCAGGTTAATTGCAAAAGAAAGTATGAAAACATAGGATTCTGCAATCAAACCTAACAAGTTGAATGAAAATAAATTCGATATAAAATAAATAAATATTATATCAGGAAAGCTACGTTTCATATCCAATCCATCTTAGAGAACGGCACGCGCTGCGAAACGTTTTTAGTTTGCAAGGTCATCATCATCCTAATCATTACAAAATTTAATGATGTATCCATAAGCAAACAAATAATTCAACCATATTCAATTTAATTACGATTCAAAGAAAATTCCAAAATTTCAATTCAAGCAAAGCGCAGTAACAAACATTAAATTTTAATCAACTTAAGAACCTATTTATTTCAAGCTAAGCTATATTGATGCTATTAAAACAAAATGATACTTTTGAAGTGTTCCCTTTTCAAATTCAATGTTTCTAGAATTCCATTTGTTTTGTGGTATAAGACCTTTCAACAATTCAATTACCTTATTTACACCAAATTTTCTTTTTACAAGTGAATTTTCGTTTCACAAACAGAAAATAATATGTATTCACACGCACGTGTATACCCTGCCTACTTACTATACATACAATACACACTTAATAAGTATATATTATTTAGTGCTAACGAGTTTGCGTCATTTTATTTCCATGAATTTTATACCACTACTTTACTCTCCTCCAATCTCTGGAGTCTTCTCCTTAAAACATCTTAACTAACAATTGTACTAACTGATTCTCCCTATCTGCAAATAAAATTGATGTTGATAATAATCTGATGAACAATTGATAAGATTAAATACAATATATAACCAAAATCTATTAAACTAAAATTACTAAAATAATATTATTTTCAATGTAGTATACTGCAGCAGGTTGTTTGCTAAGTGATTACTCTCATTTACAAAATACATAAACTTTTCTCTTAAACCATCTTTACACTTCTCCAGGGAAACTCCAGTCCTCCAGAGCAAAAGTCCTTCTCTTGTCTTCTAAGTATACTTATATTACATTCGTTCCCTTCAATCCGGTCGGTTTGGTAAGCTCTTCTTTTTTTGGTACTTTTTTCACATCTCAAAGATCTCAGCTCTCATCATCATCTTTATTACTCAGAACTACACACCATCACCACATCAACCCATATCATAATATGTCCTCATTGTTGTTGTTGTCTTGTCAGTATTTTCTTGGTAGTGCTAGTCCACTCCAAAAAAAAAACACTGATTCAACTGCTGAGAAATCGCATTAAGAGTAAAAAGCTGTGGTATTGTATAACAGCCTCTCTTGTAACATAATCCTTTTTTCTCACAAGTATAAACGGACTACTGTTTGTGGTTTTGGTTTGGTTTAGTTTCGTTTTTAATGCTATTCAGTTCATCAGGCCATCATCATCACAAGTCTATAATGTACATACTTACATTACAAGTGAAATAGTAGCAGATCTTCTTGGTAAGATCATTTCTTCTTCATGTCCACTTGGTTTCTGTCTTAAGACAGGAAGAGTAAAGAAGCATTATTACCTTTTTTTTCTCCGGTTCGGAGTTCAGATGACTGAAGAGCAAAGATGCTTTCTCCCGTAACAACGCAATGATAAAGGGTTGAAAAAAATTACAAGTGGAAGCTTTTCTTTTTCTTCTTTCCTCTGAACTGGGACTTGACTCTTGAAAAGAAAATGAAATGAGACTGTGGAACGGTACTCCACGGAATAAAAAAAAACTAAAGTGTGGCTGTGTGTGTGTGGGAGCGATCAAGCATGAAATGCAATATGGGGTGACGATGAGTGTGATCTTGTCTCTTGTCTTACTAGCTTGTTAGTTTCATAGTGTCCTTGTCGTGCCATGCCGTCCTTGTCGTCTCCACTTTACAGACAAATCTGATGAACATGCTTACATACCTAATCTGCTAACAAGTGGATGAAAAAAAAACTAACTGGAGGACTTGTTGGATTGAACTGTAATAAAAAAATGTAGGGAGTTTGACACAGAAAAAAATACGACATGACATGACATCTCAAGCCCCAAAAGGATAATTCTGCGATCAACGTCAGCAACGTTGAGATTTCTTTGAAATTAGGAAT
>JAQIWN010001667.1:0-19272 GCA_034699025.1 Entomobrya cf. arborea Gr-Col-00668
TAATGAAGTTATACCGTATTAATAGAAAGTATTATCAACATGTGTCAAACAAACTTTTACTTTTAATTGCTTAACACTATTTCAGCAAGGATGTTCAGCAACTTATTCTCAACTATTCTACTGCGGATCCCTTTTGTGTCCCGTTTCATCCCCTCTTTTATCAAGACGTACAGGTAACATTATTAGAATTTAGTGAAACGACACATTTGAGAAGAGATAGAAGTGAACACGACGTGTGCGACTAAAACTGCTTTTTAAGCCAAGGTTTTCATTTCATTACAGATTCCTATTGAGGCTGCATATCTCTATGATGCTGTTATGATATATGCCGATGCTCTCGATGACATGTTGAAAAATAAGTTGGACCCCCGAAACGGAACGGCCATACTGGAGAGAATCCGAAACAGATCTTACACTTCCATCCAAGGTTTTGATGTAAGTTGAATATTTAACCTTGCAAAATGTCTGTTTAACTGTTTGCACTTTTTCCCCTTCAAGCTAGATTTGTTATATGAGTTATTACCCATGTTTTCCCTATGGCTGATGTTGATTAACGTTTATTGCAATCTATTTACCCTACCTTGGTTGCTTAATTAAGTCAAGATACATTTTGTGTACACTGTTGTCATATTTGCGGGGGTTTTGTACGTGATATACATATAGCTTGACAGTAAAATGTTGGAACGATAGATGAATTTCATGATGCACTAATCCAGTCTTTTGAGCCCTACAGCTTCAATTTCAATCATTCATTAGACATAACAGTTCAACTCACATCTTGGAGCACTGCTATCTCCAAATATTCATATTTAAAGATACGTTTTAAGAGCCTCCGCGCTGTAATTTAATAAGGATATGCATCACAGGCCTATTTTATTTTCACGCGACAGAAGTTTATATAAAAAATCATTTAACGATTCCAAATAAGTTCGAAAGCATCACTACAAGAACATTTTTTAACAAAGAGTGAATAAATGTAAAGGAAAAATTTAATGAATCTTGACAATTGTTAAATCTTTCAAAGTCAAACTTCTGCCCTCATTTTTCATGCATCCAAAATCATTTGTTACACACGAATAGAAGTTTTTTTGTATTATATGTACATCGAGGACATACATACAACATATATCATATTTACATAAAAATTGTATATTGACTCATGTTTAAATGCTCTTTAGTAATGCTCACACGTGTCAGACTTCCTGTTGTGACGATGATGAGATAGGAAGTGATTTCATTATGTTCTTCTCTCTTCTGTCAAGACAATTTCTACTTTTCCTCTTATAACTTATTGCTTTTGCTCCATTGCTTTGTTCAGCTTTAGTTGTTACAGTTGTTGATTAGGGTTCTAGACAAAATATCAAGTAGCTTTCATTCATGTATATTTGTAAAGCCTCACTTAAAAAATAAAGTAACGAAGTCAAAGCCAGAAAATCTAAGAATTTTGCTAAAGTGAAAGGCAGACAACTAACTGAGGAGAAAGTACAATCAATTCTAACCTTGACATTGACTTTTACTCTTTTGTACCACTTACCAATCTTTTTTACGTCGAAATGCACGATTTGAAAGTAATGAGAAGTAACATGTAACAGGAAGAAAACAAGGTGAACTAATGTGTATAAAATAACCACAGAGTTTACATATAATTTTTAAGCATTTATTTCAATCTAGGCTAGATTTATATACTTTACAACGTACAGCAGAATATCAAATTTCATGCAAAGGACGAAGGATACTTTGTTTTTTAAAAACTCGTCTGTAATTTGTTAGAAACGCTAGTGTGAAATAATATAAACTGTTAAGTTTTAACTAAAAAATTCATTTGCTTGTATGAATATGCATTCGACAGGAAAACATTCATACCTATACGTATTTCTTATTTACATACGTCTACTTCTTCCTCTATGCATGGCCCTAAGACTTTGAAATCCTTGGGAGTTATGAACGAGACGACATAAAAATAAAGCTTCTTTTGTTGTTAAGAATTACTTTGTTTGATCTCCCTCAACTTCCTCTCGTAGTTCTCTCGGTTTTCCTGCTTTTTTACAAAAAATTCTGGAAAATAAATTAAATGAACAATCATGCAGCAGTAGCAAGTAACTTGAGGAAGTAAAAGAGTAATGAAAGAATCTCATATATTTCGGCTGCTGAAAATGAATTCTGAATCTGAATGCATTCTTACATTAAGATATTTTTAAAGAATGCAAAAATTCATTCGCGTACGTACGTTTTGTAATGTTATGAAGGACAAGAAGCATTTTACTTTCCCGCAATACAACACAATCATATTCTGGGGCACATGCATCTAAATATATGATTAGATGTAGCAGAGGATTTATTTTGTTTTGAAATTAGAAACAGTAAGGTATACTGGCAGTTACAGTTTTCTTTATCACTGCCATTTCTCAAGCCTGTTTCCCTAAAACAAGTTCGATTAGAAAGCACTTACATATACAGTGCATTTTTGCGTCTAGAAAAACTGTAACTGTGTTGAATTGTTGAATAAAATAGATAGAATAAGCTGCACTAGAAATGATTGTCTGTTTAGGTTGACAGCAATAAAGAATCGATAACTTGAGCAGAATGCTTCATCAGTCATCATCTTTGAATTTATGAAATCATCAATAAAACTGTCTTGCACTATTACATTACCTTTAATAGGAAAATTTGGTATGAACAACGTGAGGTTTGTTAGAAGACAACTTAACATACTAAAAAATAAAATAGCAATAAATTAATTTATGGTACATTGTAAAATACCTAACACTACATGTTTGCCCATAAAAATATAAATCTAATTACAACTTTACATAGAACATAATTTCTATTTTAGTATAATAATGATTTTTTCTGTTTGAGTGAATACGTAGTTTTTTCTATTTTAGAATTCCCATTTAATTGCTCACTAAATAAAGTATTATAGCTTTATTAATTTCTATCAATAATATAATTTAATCGGCTACTCTAATGTGAACATTTAGTCTTATTCAAACAAAGATTGGAAATTTAGAATGAGCTACCAGTGTTTGTCAATAGTGATGAATTGTAGAAGAGACTCTAATACTGTGTAGATTTAAGATGACTATAATATATGACATATAATTGATAATATGTGGCGAGCTATTTTTCTGACAAGTATTTTTTTCAGTTTTCGATAACGTTTAAGTGTGCTAACACAGGGTTCTATCGAAAACAATGTATATACCTGATTGGAGTCGAATAAAAATTAAGGAGCACCGTGAAATGTGCTTGTACCATAATGTAACATCTCCAAACGTATTTCTAACTAATACAAATTGAACTTGAAATTCATCATGATTTAGTTAGAAACTGACATTCATTTTTTCAATCTCTTGAGTGCAGCTATCACTCAACTTTTATGACACTTTAAGCGCTAAATGACGATTCTAATACATCAAATTGATTTCTGCTCGAGTAAAGTCTTTGCACAGAAACTATTGTATTTACACAAAGAGAAAGCTAATTCAATATAAGAAGTCTCAAGTTCGAATCATAATGCAAATACAATATTGTACCTTAGATTATAAAAGAATAATTTAATGTTCATCAATTCATCATACTTCTGTTTGTAGGTGTTCATGGACGACAACGGAGATGCTGAAGGGAACTATACAGTAGTCTCACTTCTCCCCGTTCAAGACGACTACGGATATTACGCAGACAGCAACGTTAGCAATGAAAGTGCGACTTTCTTTAATACTTACACAAAGAATGAAAGCAACTACTACAGCCATGATTCCAAGGAACAAACTTACGACTACTGGGTTGCACATTCCAATACAACTGTCAGACTTAGCATGCAACCTGTTGGCTTTTTTACTCAAGTTTCCGCTCCAACCCAAAGCCCTCCATCATCGCCATCTTCTAGCTCTTCCACTTTAAGTTCCCCAAGTGTTTCATCCACTGGCACAACTACTTCTCAACATAAAAATGACAACGCAAACAATAACATTCCGGATAAAAGGAACACACCTGCCGATGACGTTTTCGTAAGTCGTAGACCTAGTTATTTATTTAATTGTAAACTTGTATTATAATAACAATCAAAACAGAGCGCGCTTTTGCAACCATAATGTCCATTTCTTTCATTACACACATATTTATCTCATGGTGCTTTTTTGCGTGTAAAAAAGTCCATAGTCTGCAGCTGGATTCATAGACATCCGGGTAGTATCATAAATTTTGAAAAATAACCAGTACTAGCAGAGGGATTATTAGATTTCTTAACTTACGCGTTTACATAGTAGGTCAATGCATTTTTCACTTTGAAATGAACAAAAAAATATCATCATACCGAACAACACGTTATAAATTACATAAATGGTAGCATTCAGTCTGACTCCAGTAACGAATGTAGGCCAACATCAAGAGCACCAGACGCGTTGACAATGAAGCTCAACATTAATCATAATTATATTTTTGCCTTTTACTTCCTGTATCAGTTTCAGTTTCAACCTAAATCCAGAAAGAACCGTTTTAATAAAGTGAGAGAGGATGTGATTACGGTATCGGCGAATTAATTAATTTTACTAGCTTTACACATCACATGATTTAGACCTTGTCAATTATTGTTGCAGATATATAGAGGATAAAAAATATCAAGCATCATCGTTTTAGAGAAACGTCTGCAAATAATTAGTCTAGATTTGGTAGTTTATTTTAAATGATATAACAACAGAAGTCGTTAATACCAAATATACGCTTAACGAAACGCTCAATTGAGGCAAAATACGAACATATCACGTATTGACCTGCATTTTTAATTTGAGGCAAAAATTGCTATCCCGAGCACACGGTATGAATGTAGCTTGAGAATTTTAGCATATAGGATTTTGACTTGGGTTAGCAGCAAAACTGGCGATATAACCTATTTCTAAATTTGCACCACTGGATTATCCACATTATTATCTAATCTGTGTATTTTATATTTTAACTGAAGTTGCATTTGTTGCTCGTGCTCATAAGATAGGGATTTCTATTTCAACTTTATTTATTTAAAATCTTTATTAAACTTTTACAGTATTTCAGTCCATTGAATTACTTTTAATATTTGTGTTTGTACTCTAGGCATTCCTGTATTTTAGCGAAAACCGACAAATTCAATGGGTTGCCGGAAAGCCACCAAAGTCGGAACCAAGATGCGGCTTTGAGGGAGAAAAGTGTGTCCACAAACCAGACTGGAGAACCATATCAATTTGTTCCATTGCTGCTGCTGTACTTGCAGTGGTGCTAGTAATGGCTGCCAGGTATATTTCTTTGGATTAAAATGTGTTATATCTATATCTTCCTTTATGTCGCTTCATAAAAATAACTTTTGATAAATGGTGACAAGGCCCTAGGGAAACTTGGAAAACTGATAACTACACAGAAGATTTCATTGCATTTTCCGGGAAAAAAGTTGGATATAATGTAGTGTAACTCACCTGACAAACTGAAATTCAAAATGTGTTTTTGACTTCATTCATTTTTGGTTCATCGATCATCTGGGTCATTTATTGCACTTTTACTTCGATACTTCAAAAAGCGTTAAAATTTATGTACGCATGTGAATGGATAACTTTACAATTACGTGTGCATTGAACTTTCACCAGTGAAAGCTGAGGAAAATTTTCTGGGTTTTATTTTTTTCATCATTTCCTCGTCTTTTCAACAGTCCCAAGGAAAGCATATCAAAAGTTTTTAGAAAAAATCCTTTATCATAGACGAGTGGAAAGTATGTCAGGACCAGGAAAGACTTGGAGTTGGATAGAGAACTTTTTCAAATGACAATAATCGTTTTATGTTTATGTCATGTTACATATTCATTCTATGGATGATTCATGTGAAACCGAAACTTCCATTCTTGGTAGCGTAATCCACGCGTTTTATAAGCAAAATTTTTGAGGGTTCTATGTAAATAAATGAAAATCAAACGACATATAAAGTACCTTTGAAGGATTCTTAAATAAATAAGATTTTTTTGAATAAGCTAATGGGACTATTTAAGATACATGAGATTTTTTACAGATATACACATAATATAATATTTTTGTAATTGATTAAGTTGATGAATGAGTCAAAGAAACTAATTTGACTTATTTTTTAAAATTTGACCAGGCACTACCGATATGAACAAAAGTTAGCATGTCTTCTCTGGAAAATAGATATGCAACATGTGGTACTCTTGTCAGAAGGACCACCTGAGCCAGTTAACGGAACAAAGAACACGGTAATTTGATTTTATATTTATGTAACTATTATGCAGTAGTTTTCTACCTTAGAGTAAAGAAGTAAGTTTTCTAAACTTATAAAACAATACCTGGCAAACACTCTGCATGAATGGTTGGTTATAAACTCATCTGTCGTTATTTTCCAGAATACATTTATGACAAAAGTTAGCAAGGTGTTCCTGGATGGAATGCCATTACATATTATGCATTTAGTATGTATGTAATGGTGACTTTTTGCATTTACGCTTTGGTATTATTCGTTCTTTTGTGTTCATTGTCACTGGAAATCTTTTCTTCTGATATTTTTTTGGCTGTTGTAAAAAAATTGACATTATTTTCTGCTTCGTCTACGACAATGATAATTGCTTTGACTCAAAAGGATGCATGCAGGTGTCTCCAAAAGTACATACTTTTTTAATTATGGCAGTCTACTAGGAGTCCGTCGGCTTTGTATAGTTTAGGCTGAAGTTTTACATTAATACTTTGTTTTACAACTGGGAAATTAAGTTATGATAATGGGTTGATTCACACTTTTTTCCTTTATGTGAACGTTTGTTCTATTCACGTTTCATCTCCTAATTTTATTACCAAAAGGTTGCCATTTGTCGCCAACTTTTGGGATCAACAACAGTGGAAACCGAGCCACCTTTGGAATTTGCTTGTAAAAAGGCGTACACACGGATCGGGTTTTACAAAGGAATGGTTGTCGCAGTCAAACAAATTCACAAGAGAAGTATCGATCTCACCAGAAACATTCGGAAAGAACTTATTCAGGTTAATTTGATGATGAAATTACAATAGCTTTATGTGTACTAGAAACCCAGCTCTTTTATATAAAACAGAATTTCTGTGAAGAAAGTACCTAATATCAACATAGTTTGTTAGTAAATCCCAAGAAGAGTCGAATGAAATGTAGGAAAAAACCTTAATTGGTAATTTGTAATATTTGTACAGATTCGGGAAGTTCGACACGAAAATATAATTCCATTCATTGGAGCGTCGGTGGATCACGGAAACATTAGCATTCTCACAGCATATTCAGCTCGGGGGAGTTTGGAAGATGTACTTCAAAATGAAGATTTACATTTGGACAACATGTTTTTGGCCTCTCTTGTCGCTGATCTGATCAAGGTATGCATGCATTTGATGAGTTTACATTTTCACTTTCATTTTAGATCAAAGATAAAAAATTTGACAAATAGATTAGCCTTTAGTTCAGCAGACAAAATATGGCAATCAGGGGAACCCATTGATCTCTAGGGTGCTTATATAATATGCAGACAATTCTATGCAAGTAAACTAGAATAGATTGCGTAAAAAAGGTGGCGATGGCCTAGAACACGTGGAATTTTCCGGAACCCACATGCTAGGTTACTAATGAATCAAAGTGCAAACAGTAAAGAATGAAAGCAAATAAAGTAATTGAGGTACTGTACTACTTCTTCGGGGTATATGTGGGTTCATGAATAGATTTTTATATCTAAAAAAATTCCAGCACAAAATTCCGTAAACTTTATCATACAAACTATGAATACAAAATATAACGGAATATTTCTATTTTTGGTTATATAGGGCATGATTTATTTGCACGATAGTGAAATCATTTCACATGGTAATTTGAAGTCATCAAATTGTCTGGTGGACTCTCGATGGGTGTTGCAGATTGCTGACTTTGGTCTACACGAGTTCAAAGGTAGGTCGAATACTTTTCTATGAATTCAGTAAACTTGTTAACTTTACATGACGAATTTCGTTGGTATTACATATTATGAGAAAAATTTCAATTCACTAGAATTGCCAGTAATGATGAGATTACAACGCACAAATTCTAAGTAAAAGTGAAAGCATAATATACGTTTTACTCAACGAACTCTTTTTTATCATTTCTCTTACTTCTGAAAAAGTGAAATGTTGTTAAAGATGAGATTTCCTAATCATAAAACATTTTCTCTCAAGCTTTCACAGACGCTTATATATTTTCTCACGCAATATTTAGTCGTGTCGGGACTACAAGATGAATAAAATGAGATTTTGTATCCTGTCTCATGACGTGTTGTAATTGTAATGCAATTTTAGTTTTAACATAACTCTGAAGTTCTTCTGAAGTACCTACTTTGTTTTTGTGTGTTCACTATGAACTAAAATGGTCTAACAAAGGCTTACTGAGTATATAGATTTCATTTTCCTTTTCATTCTACATTTTTGACACAGCTGGACAGGAAAATAGAGGAAATACCGAGAAAGAAATTCGAAAACTACTGTGGAGAGCTCCCGAACTGCTGCGAGATCCTAATCCCGATCCACGAGGAACTCAGAAAGGAGATGTCTACTCGTTTGGCATTATACTTTACGAAATGATAGGCAGATCGGGGCCATGGGGCAAAACGCAATTCAGTATTCCTGGTAAGTAAAGTATCTCTCTATACTTTTTGAAAGAACGGAATTGATTACTGGAAAAGATAGGCTAAGATAAATAATTTATTTTGAAGTTTCAATGCAAATTGTTGCATTATAATTATCCGACCAACTGGCAAAAATCTCAGTTTTGATTACAAAAGCGTGGTAGAGGTTGTCACGTTGTTTTCGTTTTAAAGAAAATTAGTACTGTCACACGTCGCTACTGGATAATTAAAGAAATTACAAGAACAAAGTAAAAAGCTTTCTTCCAGCGGTGCCCTTGAAGAAAGGTGACCCGACCAGTAAATACGTATTCAGTTGTTAGACAATCAGTCTTATACAATTGCAAGTTGCATGCATATGGAAGCATGACTGAAACAACCGTGAAACCTAGTAATTTCGGAGAATACAGACGTCGAAGATGAAGCGCACTAAGTTTTCTTTGTCCTTTTAAAGCCTGCTTGACAGTTTGTTTGATTAAAGAGTAACAGAAATCACGCAGCGCAGGTTTTTATACTTAAAAGTTTGTGTTCTCGGGTGTCATGTCTCAAGTTTTCAAGTAGAGATTTGTTAGCAATAAAGAAATTGAAGCTTTTTGTTTACTTAACACATACCCAAACACTTGAAATGTTTTTACTCGTAGCCAAACCAAATACCCAAACTAGATTACCGTATAACAATCGGAATAGGAATGATTCAGCCTTCTGTCGTATCGTAATCCTGTCGGGACTTTTGTTGAAAGACGTTTCTGAAATCGCTTTGAATAAGTTCATTTAATTCACTTTTTCAAACAGTATATATACTGTTATCAAACGCTAAAAATAGAAATAACTATGAAATGAATGAAAAGTATTAATTTGAGATTATAAAATATATTGTATTGAATATCGCATTATCTATTTTTAGCAGCTTATTATCAATCATGATTTTGATTAACATGAAAGTGGAATTATTGTACAGAAAATTTGATTTGGAAGAAAAGTACTTGATTGATCAATTTATACCATTATTTGAAATTACTTAATTTTTTGAATGACGTTGGTTTCGTGGGCGTAATTCTTTATTTGTATGGGACAATAATAGAACACCATGCACCACCACCACCTACATTATTTCATGTCCTTTCATACTTAAATTCCAGAAATAATTGAAAAAGTTACAACTCCCAAGCTCGTGGATCCCTCTGAAAGCGAAACTGGTTACCTTCGTCCTTCGACATTGCACTTGGACTGTGGTGAAACTATTTTGAAATGTCTCGAGGCTTGTTGGGAAGAGGATGCTGATTTGCGACCCGACTTCCGGTTCATTCGAATTCGCCTAAAAGAGATGCAAGCTGGGCTGTAAGAATTTAATTACTTTTTTCATAGTCTGCTTTCACATAGTACATCATCAGCATTTGAATAGGACTATTATGAATACAATTGGCATTTGGATTACTAAACGATACTAAATCTTTCCATCTCTATTTCGCAGAAAACCAAACATTTTTGATAATATGCTTTCAATCATGGAAAAATACGCGTGTAACTTGGAAGATCTCGTTCAAGAACGAACAATTCAGTTGGCAAGTTATTTATATGATTTATGATAGTTGCTAATCTGTATATCGAATGGATAAACATTCATATGAAAGTGAAAGATGTTTAATATATTGCTGTTTGACAATAGGTTCAAGAAAAAAGGAAAACGGATGCACTTCTTCATAGAATGCTCCCGAAATCTGTAGCAGAAGCATTGAAACGAGGCGATCCAGTCGAAGCAGAAAGTTTTGACTCAGTAACAATATATTTTAGTGATATCGTTGGATTTACAGCTTTATCAGCAGTTAGCACTCCACTACAGGTAATTATCATGATGGCAGGGCTCATACCATTTACTACTGTCTATTTATACGTGTAGAAAATTATATGTTTTTCAATTTGGCGAGACTGAAGAAATCCTAAAACTGAATTATATATTTATCTTTGTGCTTATACCCCCATTGCCTTGTATTGTGATCGTTTTTATCTAGGATTCTTAAATGTATATCCAATAATACTACATATCATGTATATATGTAAACACCATAATTCCATTTCAATCCGTCCATTTTTATCGTTAGATTGGATTACCTTTTAGTAGTCAATACCGCAGGCCAATGACCACGTTTCAATCGGAGGCACAACAATTAACGATTTTTCACGCTACTAGCTAAGCATATTTTGTTGTTCT
Organism: Entomobrya cf. arborea Gr-Col-00668; assembly: GCA_034699025.1. Lineage (NCBI taxonomy): Eukaryota > Metazoa > Arthropoda > Collembola > Entomobryomorpha > Entomobryidae > Entomobrya > Entomobrya cf. arborea Gr-Col-00668. The sequence goes on from JAQIWN010001667.1 coordinate 10,839, forward strand.
AATTACCTTTTGCAGGTTGTTGAACTTCTGAACGATCTGTATACATGTTTCGATTCTATCATCTCCAACTATGATGTCTATAAGGTAGAAACAATAGGAGACGCATATATGGTGGTAAGTAATTATATCAAAATTACATTTTATACAACCACCTTAGTCAACTTTTTTCTCTCCTCTTCTGTTATTGCCCATTATAGTAATATATATTTCTTATTGTGTGGAACTGGGGAAACTGTTACCAAACACTAAATTGCTTCTCAGATTCGCTTGGTACATTATGATTAAGTCCTGAACGTTTTCAGGCTTGTAATATACTGTGATCTAGGTTCTTTGAGTAATAAGTAATAAAATGTATGTAGAGAAATTCAACACGTTCTCATTTCTTTTCAATAACTTATTAGGTTAGTGGGTTACCAATCAGAAATGGGAATCAACATGCGGGAGAAATCGCCTCCATGGCCCTGCATTTATTAGACAGGATCAAGGGTTTTGAAATACGACATCGGCCTGGAGAACGGCTTAAGCTCAGAATCGGAATTCACACGGGTATGATGTCTAAATTAACATTTTCCCTTTCATTCGATGCATTTTCTATGAAGGTTGATAACATATTTTATGCAGCTTTGTTTGTAATAGCGAGTCTTTCAGTATTTATGAGCTTTTCAGAATTCTACTATTATTGTTTTATCAACTGTCGTAGCAGAAAATAATTAATCATTCCCTATCGCTTTGTCTCTTTAAAACAATACAAAACAGGATGTGTGGTGGCAGGCGTTGTCGGGTTGAAAATGCCTCGCTATTGTCTATTTGGTGACACTGTTAATACTGCGTCCAGAATGGAAAGCTCTGGAGAAGCTCTCAAAATCCATATTTCAAATGTTACCAAAAGTGTACTTGAGCAGATACGTGGCTACTTCTATGAAGAAAGAGGCATTATTCCTATCAAGGTATCATATGAAATATTATCTCATTTACTGAATTACATTTTATCATTTTGGCAAACAATCCAACTGCCATTTTAACGAATGTACCTACCTACCTAGCTGTCATATATTGCATTATGTAAGCCGTATCGAATGTGTGGTTTTAGGGGAAAGGTGAGATGCGCACATACTGGCTAACAGGAGAAGATTCCTCAAGAACACGTAAAAATTCCACCGAATCTATCACAGAGAAAGGGGATACTATGGACCGTAATTCAGTGAATCAGTCCCCTCCAAAGAATGGGGTAATTGGATTTGGTCAAGATGGGGGCGAAGGCGAACTTTACAATTTTGATCTCAATGAAGTTGCGGCTACAAACAATAATAACTTCCAAACATTCGCCTGCGATAATGGTATGCATGAAACCTTTGTGGGTGTATTCTGCAATGTGTGATGTGATGTCAGTAAAATATTATGCAAGCATGCAAAATGTTATATTACTATCGCTATCATCTCATCTTTTGAACGTCTTATTTAGCCGATGAATGCCAGGGAAATGTCTTTGTCGGATCTCCAGTGTACAATCAGGGTAATAGCACTACGACATCTAATACCATTACGGCTGTTGAAGCAACTGAAAGCAATGCAGCTCAAGTTGAGCCAAACGGTTTAGCAAATGGTGTCTGTCATCCCGGGATCTCTGTACGCGGCAATGATGGAAGACCAATCTTCAAAGATCCCTGCTCTCCAACTGATCTCTCACCATCGTCTACCGGAAACAATAAGCATGATTCATCGGGGAACAACCACCTACCAAATGGCAAAGTTGCGTACAAGCCAACAACGTGGTTGCTTGCAGAATGCCAAAATGGAAAAGTTGTAAGAAACTTTTTTTAAAAGTATCCTTTTAGCTTTATTGCCCATATTTCTCGTTCGTATATAGTATACAGACACGTACTTACACACACACGCACATGTATGCTTCATACCAAGTTTAATGACATTCTTTCGTTTAAAATGGAATAGGATCATCACGGTAATCTGCTAAAAAGCATTGGAGGCAAATACGTCAGCTGCTCCAACGTTTTCCAAGAGTGCAAAGTTAATATCATCAAAGAACTGAGGAAAAACGGAAATACAGCTGCAGCAGCAGCCGCGGCTGCTGCTTTTGCTTGCAACAATGGAAAAGTATGTAGTCATCTTCATTCCGGTCAACCTAATGGATCGACAAATCGATTTAGATCAGCTCCCATCATCACTTTCATGGAGACATCCGCTCCGAATCCCACCTCGGCCCCATTGTTTGCATTTGAAGAGCAAAATTTCGTTTAAATGTGTAGCTCTGCAAAATATGGTATCACTCTCGTGTGCTGTTTCATGGGGCTTGATTTCCAGTCCAGGTACAAACATACATGCATATTGTTTGATTTTTTTCTACACTGATATTAAATGAAAATTTAGACATGACACCAAAAAAATTAATCCGTATTTAAGTACGTGATAAAAAGTTATGTCGCAAATGTTCCTTTTTTTCATTCCTTCAGAGCTGCTAATGTAACTACCTCGAACATGGTCTCTTCTGGTAGGTTATTAGTATATTTAGATAAGAGATCTTTCTGCAAAGTCAACTAGTATTTTCCTTGAATGAATATATCCATGAATCTCAACAATTTATTCTAAGTCAGTATTCCTAAAATATAATAGAATAGCAATCGTAAGTGACAATGAAAATATCATTGTTTGATAGATTGTTTGATAAGAAAGTAAACTTACTCCAAACAAGTATAACTGTATAAGTAGTTAATTAGATATTATTATGAATTGTATTGTATTTACAACGAAAACGAATATTATATATTGATACTTTCCAAAATATTATTATTATCTTGACACTTTTGTGTGAAAGAATAGAGCAGAGAAACTCTATAAAGAAAACTATTAAACTGGTAATTAAGCACTCTGTGAAAATTTTCATTTTGTGATAATTTTATCTCCAGTTTTAAGCAAAGTCTCATAAAATGTATGTGACTGTAACATTCGTACTTGTAATGAAAACATAGACCTATGATCATGAACAAATGATACAACTATTGTAAAGGTCACAATGTCAATTTTAAGACTGTGTATCTCCGTCATTATATGAGAAAGTATTTTATCATATAACACAATTATTATGAAAGTATACAGCGTGTACAAAATGCTGTAAATATATTTACGAGCTAATTATAAACTATTGCTGTTATATTACAACGAAATGTGATGTAAAAGATGTATGATAGTCCAGTACTAATTGGAATGATTATATGGGTTTGAAAACGTAAATTACCATATTTACTTTTGTCTGTATGATGATGAATGATGTGATTCAATAAAACAGTAGATCAGAAAATGATATAAGACAGAAGCGAACTGCAGCATCATATTATTTTGCATTTACTTTACTTTTCGTTTTCATACATTCGTCGTATGGCAAAACTCAAAGGGAAAGTTAAGCACAAATCAAGATTTATTTTGAATCATAAATGGTCATATGCATACTTCATCATATAAAAGCTTCTTTATATTTGCTACAATCAATAATTTATTGTTTATGTGCTACATATATGTACAACAAAAGAAGTATCCTGCATTCCACTACATTCAGCTCACCTATGCTATTATGTGGATTCTTCAGTACTTTTAATTACTCTGTGCATATAAAAGGATTCATATCCACAGATTCTTGACACGCGCTACCCACATGTTTGAAGAGTGGTCTTTGGATCCGGAACCCTACATTATTTGCATTTGCAGTTTGCAGCTATACAGCTAACGCGACGGCAAGTGCCAAGAAATTTCATGGCTCGATTTACCCCAAAATCTCACTAGTCTATAATACGTCCGGTTGTTATTTTCCACCGCCTTACTATATTACATTGATTGCGTAATTTTTATTGCCCTTCTCTGACTGATAACGTAAATGAAACTGACTCTACAAGTAAATTACATCGTACATAATTTAATTACTAGACGATTTTATGAACTTAATGTTACCATTGAACGGCTACAGTTAATTCGAGCTTCAATTTAGTCACATACTGCATACCAGTTAAAAGAATATTCCTTACTCTTTGCTGGCCATACCACGAAATTGTAAATTAAAATTGAAAAGGAAAGACCACAGCAGCATGAGATGTCTGCAAAGTTTGTTAATTTTTCCGAAAAGAAGAGACCTAGTAGTTTATATTTTGGCTCTGTTTCAAATTGATATTTTTTTTCGTGCGTTTTCATTTTAAGCTTGCATAAAAAGGCCATAATATACAAGACAAGAGAAGGAACTATAAGAAATCACTGAAAGCTTTGTTCAATTTAATCTGATTATACTAAAGCGACAGAATTATACAGAGAAAGTACGTTATTCCTTCAAGTTATGTAAGAAGGCTGACACAAATAACTGATTTTATTATAAGACTTTGTCATCTTTATGGTCATTCACTTTGTTTCGGACCCAAGTTCTGCATGAATATCCATATAATCAGAAAGATATACATTAAAAATTTCGTAAAGCATAAACGGACATCCAAAGTGACCCTCCAACCAAGATAATCTATTACGATATTGAACTTTGTTATCTTCTAGCCAGTAATACTAACCTATCCTTTCGTCGAAAACTTGTGGTCTGTGCATTTTAACCAAATGAATCATTGACCTCCTTAATCCTTGTATCAGAGTGATGGATGGTATTTATTCAACAAAAACAATGTTCTACATGAATTTTATTCTCTGCAGAATATAGTATTATGGATGCAAAAAGTACAAACTAGTTTTTACATAGATACCCGTTATCGTGCAATTCATAATTTCTGTTTACATTAGGCATATGTGCTGTATGCAATCCCTATTTATAATTCTGCTGACAAACAATATCCCTAAAAGATATATTTTTGAATAAAGATTTTTTATACTTCTTTCTCTTTTTACTTTCAAGATGTAATTAATATTCCGGGAAAAGATGGATACCGTCTCTCTCTTTGCAATTTTACTAAATATATAAATCCATAACCAGTACTGTAATGTTGAACTACTGAATGTTTTGAAACGTTAGCTAAAATAATATATTTCAAAGAGAAATACGTACAACAGGAATTATCTCCTCAAGAAGGACATTACAAGATCAAAGACCACACATCACATGCATGCATTACATTTTTGTTGATTCAAGTCAAGCCTTAACGTGGTGAGCGTCCACGTCCACAGAGCTACACAGTCGTAATAATATGTCACGAGCAAGACTGTTGTATATGTGTGGTGTGTGGTCATTAGTTTTAGTAGACGCTGATGTTTTTGTTTACACACTAAAATTAGGTCAGGTCAGCGTTTAATAGTTCACTTTATATAACTTGAGCTCACGCACACTTGACTTGGATACAAAAAAAACCAATGAATTCGTGGAGTGGTTTTCGATTTGATTCCCAGAAACCTTAGCTTGAACTTTATCAAGACCATCGAGTATCTAGTAAACAAAGGCTTAGGATCATACAAATTTATAGCTATGCTTTTAAGTGAAACCTGGTTTATTCATCAGTTTTGTTGAACTTCTGTTATTTTCAAGTCCCAAGTTGGAATATATTTCGGATTACCAAGAGAAAAACGGTGACTGGTGACAATTAAATAACATTGGTAGAAGAAATTTAGGATATAGATTGGAGACCAATAAATAAGTGAGAGTTATAATTGATGGTTGATACTTGATACCTAAAAGATACAAAATATACATTTATAAACAATATAACTGCGGAATAGTTGTTACCCCAAGAATTTTAATGTATTCTATATCTATTTACTGACCTTCCAGTGGTCAAAGTATCATATTGCCCCGCCTGTTCAAACTTTTGACGTTTCTTATCGTATAAGCAGTAAATCAAGTAACCGACATACACAGAAATGTAGGAATACCAGCGATGTTACTTTGTCAATAAAATTTGTCCCTCCAAACATAACCTTAAGTGTAGGACATGACCTATAAAACCACCGAAATTGTTTGCACCTCATGAGCGAATGACAACCTTTTAATATTGTTCGTCCTTCGACAGCATCTTGATAAAAATCTCCAGCAAAACCAAATACAATGTGTAAAACAACAATCCCATCCATCACAAGGATGAGATAAAGTGCCAGTACAAAATATGGCATGTTAACTTCCCCTTTAAGATAACAAATTAAAGAATACATGGGAGAAATCAGGGATGTGCTGGCGATAACCTGAAGAAACACCAAATTTGTGCTGTACAGTCTATTGAATTCACCAAGTAAAAGTTGAATCTCTCTAAATATCTTTCTAAACTGAGAAGAAGTCACTGAAATATTTCTGCCTTCGTGGCTGATCGAGCTCGCTTTCTCCAATAGTTTTCTAAAAAGTAATTAATCATGCATAGATAGTGATTAACGGAATAACTTGAACCCAAATAAACAAATGATTTTTTTAAGTTGACTAACCTTTGATGAATCTTCAGAATATATTGAAGATTAAAAACAGTAGTCAGAATTTCCATTAGTAGAATGCAACCGCTTCTCACAATCAATACCCATCCCAACATATTCACCATTCCATAAATGAATCTCACAGTTATCCAAGCAATACCGAATGAATGATTGTTCCAGTAGTGGATAGCCAGGACAGAGCAAAAGTTTAATGGACTTTCTGGAATAATGGCAGCTCCAACACCAATCAGGAAAGGGAGAGTTTTGATGATTCCGCCGAGGTAGTGTGAGACAAACTTGAGGATTTTTGATTTGAGGTAAAGTTTTTTGCAAAGCAAATGGTTTGGAATCTCTGCCAAAAAGGATAATTTGTTGAAGTTTTATGCTATAACCTCTTCAACACTAATGAATTAACTTATCAATTATCTACAGAAATCAATAAATTTATTCAAGGCAAACCTGTGATGTATCTTTTTTCTAAAAATAAAAGTTGATTCAACATTTGCATGATGTAACCAGCATCCTTTGAACGATTAAAGTAATAGTAGGCAAAAAAGGTGTAAAGAGTCCCTATCATAAATTTCTGGGTTAAATTCTCTACAGAAACTTGTTCCTCAGTTTTCCATAAATTCGCCAATTTTTCTGCTACGTCGCACATATAAATGAGTGAAATGAGGAAAAGTACGATGCTTCTCCACCAGTATGAAGATCGAGTCGTCTGTCCGTCTAGAATCTTCAGACAAACAGAATCAGGAAACCAAGCATAACCACAACCACTGACTTTGAAAAAGAACGAACTTGATTTATGATGCTTGGAGAGAAAGCTGTGAACTATCGACATTTTTGTCTGAGAAAAAGTTTAACTAAAGCTCTGAAGTTTTAAGTGTGGTTTGTTGAATTGTTCTGTGGTAAATGGCAAAAAACTTTTAAGCTTTTGCTGTGGATGTTAAAACGCATAAACTACATAGACTGTTTAAATATTAAAATTTAATTGATACTATACTGTTTTCGGATTTAGTCGAAAATCTAATATTTAAAGCTTACTTTTTGTTTAGTTTAGTTTTATTATTTGCACTAACACTATAAAATATAGAGTATTCGAAGGTTTTGGTTGCCTAACTGTCTGAAGAAAATAAAGATACAAGCTAAGTTATAGATCATATTACCCCATTAGGGATTCATCATACTATTACGCATCTGCATTTTGTATTTAAGTTTGAAACAACTATTTTATAGTTTCCTTGTAGTTATAGAGCAATAACTTTGTTTGTTACTTGTCAAAGAAAAGCTAACTATATGATGCTGCGACATGATAGCTGCCATTAAATAATAACCCAACCCAACCAACTCAATACGTACGCTGTCAATGTTTAATGAGCTAACTCAATAACAACTTATGTTGGGTTGATTGTGCGATAGTGATGATAATGGACAAGCAAACAAAAAAGTATCACTTTACTTTTTACATTAACAAATCCCGTCACCCGTCATCATCCTCTTCTGCTTTCACCACAACATTAGTACTTAGAAAATTACCCGTGTGATCATGCATTACAATTTCACCGTTGTACTTCATATTTTCAAGATGACTGAATAACATCACTGCTGATGATGACGCATGTCAAGAAAGATCTAGATGAATTGTATCTAGATGGAATTGTATAACAATGAGATAATAACCACTAACCAGACGATAATCAATCAAAAGTGTGTAGGCTTTGTAAAAAATGGCAATTTTAAAAATAAGCAATCAGACAAGGTTAGGTGAAACATAAAAATGCTCACATGTAAAGTACAAAAAAATAAGAAGAAAATAAAATGTTTTGTGGCTTCATTTTTATGGCAATTTTTTCTGTCACTGACATGTGTGCTGTAAAGAAAGCATTTGAATTGTCTGGAGGTCATCTCATTAGTTGTATGTAGTTGTATCTCAATTATCATATCATTATTATTGTTTTTCAATTTTTCTTTGATACCCACGTGCGTCATAACGTGTATTATACATTAACATTATTGTCTGCACTGCAGTGTAAAGAATTACTAAATTACA
>JAQIWN010001668.1:0-19270 GCA_034699025.1 Entomobrya cf. arborea Gr-Col-00668
AGTAGTTCGTTGTATCCTTGTGATAGTGCATGACCATCGCGGAGGCCAATTAATGCTACGGTTTGAACGCCCAAGCCAAACACATGAGAAAGTAAATTGCAAGTTTTACAATGTCGAAGCCTTCACGTGGTCTAATAGTTAGGTGTGTGACAGCAACGTAGACTAATGCAGTTATGTAAGAAAAAATACTAAGTTGACCAATTATCCATGGTATCCAGTCTTTCTTTTTCGTGCTGAATTCAATTCCAGTAATATCAGATTTCAAATAGAATGGCTGAGCTTCAAGATAAAAATATAAAGGTTTATAAAGCTTAAGTATAGTTTTTTGTAAATTAGTTATCATTTTGCTTAGAAATTTAACCAATGCGTTCTAAGTTGCGTCTTGCCTACTGAAGTACTACAACTGTTTTAGATCTTGCTTTAATGCCCAAAAGTTCGATTCAAAATCAAGCTATAAAAGCTTATTTTTTCATGCATGTAAAATATTAAAAACATACGATTGTGAAATCAAAGCTTAAAAATGGATAGAGAAGAAACTAATTTTGATTTTACATAATTGTCGGTATTCCATGTAAAAGTATTTATACATTCCTTGGAAATTAAGTTTTTTAATAACTTGGTTATCAAGCAAGCACGACATTTTGCAGGAAGGGAAAATAGCCATGAATATTGCATTTTGTGTTTGGGATCCTAGCCATAGTTTTGTTAGTCGGACTAATCGATGAAAAAAGATTGATTTCAAAACAGATTTTTTGAAAAATGGTAGAATAACATTTGGATGTATTCAAGTTATAACGTTAAATTTTATAATGTTTTTTGGAATGAATATAAGCCAATAACAAGGAATTTCTATAGTAGGCATGAAAACTCGTGCAGTATTTTTGTACCAAAATACAATTCTATTTACATGGACTTCTAAGTGTGGCCCTCGGAACACATTTTACTTTAGGATTAAATATTTTAATTTAAAAATAGATTTAGCTCAATTTTTTAAGGTTGTACTCAAAATAACTTATTTTTCAAGTTTAGAAAAAAATATAAATTTCAAGGTTAATAGAAAACGAATATTCAAAGGATTTTGAACGGCATCAGATGGTTTTTTATTTGCTTTTCTAACTCAAAATTATGGAAATATGGATGTATTTTGAATTTAATTTATAGAACTGAATGTCGGCAAGAATAAAAATTGACAACCTACTCTATAAGGAGATATATCATTAGAGTCACACAAGTCAAACCCTGTAAGAAATTTGTGACTTTCAATTAATGTCTTTGATAAATGTTTTCGAAAACTTGCAAGAGTAGTAAGCTTAACTTGCAAATTTGTATAGAATTCTTTACAAATTGAAATATACAAATAAACATGTTTCCAAAGATGCAGGTGAAGATCTGTTTAAAATGTATTTTAACATTTGCTTTCCGAGGTTTGCAGGTACAAGTAAAATAATTTATGCTAATAATTTAACATTCGACTGTCGAAATTCAATGATTTACATCCGTATATTCATTGAAATTTACATTGTATTAAATATATTATGGAAAATTTAAATTTTAAATTTGATTTAGTTATATTAGAAACGTTTATATCGCGTTATATTGTATCGTAAATTTCTGAAAGCAAAAAACATCAAAATTCTGGGTACACGCTACTTCATATGTAGACTAAATGTAATATACGTATATTTAAAACATTAAAATTCTAGAACAGAAGTATTGCATTAACCCATGTCTCCATAAGCTTCATGCAATACGATGCAATAGCACCAGAGTCCATTTCAAAAAACTTTCCAAATCCAAATTTAACTTCCCGTAATGTTTTTATTTCTCGAAGTTCCCATTTAGTCTTTTTAGTATTTTCCAACATGTTTGACAACATTGCTTGAGTTTCCATTTTATCCAGTAGATCAGCAGAGGCTTTGGAGATATTAATGAAAAATCTAAAACAAATAATTGGTAGACTAACTAAGAATACAGACAAAACTATAAACAAGAAATAAATGGAGTCGTTCACCAGTCCATATCCTTTCGTGCAAACCCACAGCGCGGGAACGGTTGACCAGAAGATGGCACTTAATTTTAGAAATATTATTGTATCTAAGCGTTCATACACCACATTATATACTAAATAAATTATCCTGTATAGTCGAATCAAGGTTTGTGTTTTCATACTATCAAGGAAACTTTTCGTTAAATATTTAAAGATGTATTTCACACTGTTTAAGTAAATCAAGACCAAGGTTAACAAAAATGAGATTAAGCGTAGTAAGTCACAAGCAACTATTATTACAAGTATTATGCGTATTACCAAAAAGCAGATAACATACATGTTTGTAAGGCTTTCTTGATTTGGAAAGAAATCTTGAAATAGAAAATAGTATCCATCAAAATTTAGACACAAACATATTGGAACTACAATAACAGGAGTCACAGTACCAGCAAGAACTAATGACAGTATGATCAAGTCAAACACAATTTGATCAAAAACCTCGCTCGCCGTGTTGCCATTCAAGATTTTACGTCTTGAATTAGTGAACTTAAAGAAGTTTCTCTCGAATTCAATCATTGAATTGTATCCTTGCGTAAGGGAGGGACCATCACGAAGACCAATTAAAACTATAGCTTGAACACCCAAAACTATGCAACATATTAGGAAGTAAATTGCAAGTTTCATTGTATCAAAGCCTGCACGTGGGTTAATAACCAAGTGTGTAATGGCAACATAGCCCAATATGACTACATAGGAAGAAAGTATCAATTGACCAATTAACCACGGTATCCAGTCTTTCGTTTTGGTGCTGAATTCAAGTCCAGAAAAATCAGTCTTCCAAGAGAATGGCTGAGATTCAATGTAGAAAAACATAGATTTATAAAGGTTAAGTGAAGCTTTTTGTAAATTTGTGATCATTTTGTTTTTAAAATTAACGTAATGAGTTTGAAAAAAATGATTCTGGTTCTGGTATGGTTAAATTCTGGTATGTTCTGCCAAACGGGTGCAACTTCTTTAATTGTAAAACTGAAGCTAAGACCAGCTAAAAACGAAGTTAGAACAATATATTTTTCTATGCATTTATAAAAACGACGATTGTTAAATTAGATTTATAATAAGAAAGCATACATGAAAGTTAACTATATACTTTTATATTAATGTCAGTCTACATACGTATATCTGCTTTCAAGCAAAAACTAACTTTTTTGAAAGTCAACTTTGTTTAAAATAACTTATATCTAGCTAAACTATATATTTTATTTTTGACTCGTTGCTACGCATATTCAGGTCGGTGAGCATAATAGCTAATACTGCTATAAATAGTTTTTTTTAAACTTGTTGAGTAACGTTTTGAATTTGGTATTTGATATTTTTCTATTTTTGTTTAAATGTAAGCCAATAACAAGGTGCTTCTATACTAGGATTTAAAAAACTCATGCTGCATTATTCTGCCTAAAATAATTTTTACATGGTACAAATGCATTTTTGACTTGGTTCGTGTGAAATAATATAGACTAGGATATAAATATCTGATTTAACTTTGGTACTTTTAGGGCTACTTACTTTTACATTTTGACTTACCAGTTTCAAAACAAGTAAAACTTAAAGTTTTAAAGTTTCGAATCAACTATAAGCGAAGATGTGAAATTCAATTGTTTTCAACTTCATTTGATGGTTTTTTACGCATATAACCAATCGTTTGTACTCCGAGACCACAAGCATGTAAATTTATTTAGTTAGTCGAATTGATCTTAACAAGCAAAACTATACTGCTGAAATCTTATGCAAGAAAATATTATGTAGCAAAAGTAAATGTGTTAGACTATTTCATTTATATACCTCTAGGTTTGATATCTACGCACTAGATGCATTCATATTTTGATATGTTGATCCATATTTTCAATAAAACTTCAATTACTTATTGACTATGCTTACCTTCGTCTAATAAAACGGAATAAAACATGAGCCTATCGCAAAATTAGGTTCTGAATTACGGAAAAAGTTCTGGATATAACCTTATTTATAATATAACTCTTTACTTGCGAAACTTTGTAGCATTATTTACTTTAGCAAAAGCATGTTAACTAGAATTCCAAAACAAAAATCAATGAACGTCATTGGCGTCAGTCGATCAACAAAATTAACCGTTCCGATTTTGATTTTCAAAGGCTGCATGGATTTAACTATTTTTTCACGAACTTTTCCTTGTTTCATGTCACAACATCGTTCAATAAGAATGTGCTTTTTGCTAAATGACTGATTCGTCCTGACGGAGTCTGCATAAAGTGCATCGAAAACTCCAAAAAGAGCAAGTATACCAACAAAAGATTCTGTCGCTGCGATCGACAAAATTAGAAACTGTAGGACATTGACTGCACTGCCACTCGTTATCAACGCAAATATACCAATAACAAACGTAACTCCCGTAAAATAAAGCATGGTAGACATTGCAATATCTTGATTAATGGAGTTAAAATAGCATGTCAACAGTTGTAGTTCAGTGTATAATTTTATCAGTTTTGTTTCAGATAGCTGTTTTGTCCCCATGAACTGAATGTTGACAAATATATTATTAAGGTAATATTTTATGCAACTTGCAAGCACAAAACAAAACTGGATGACGCAAAGAAAATAATTTTCGAATAGAGGTGTTCCAGAATACAAAATTAAATAACAAATAACTGCCCAAAATATGCTTTCGTAAGGTTCATCAAGGAAATACAAATTGTGAACATTGTGTACGTTATGAGAACATTTTGAAAGAATCCAGAAACCTGGTGCGTAAATCACACAAGGTTGGAGCCACAGACGGATTGCATAGCATATAAATAGAACAGGAGCTGTTACTATTGCGCATATTTGAAATCCCTTGATCACAGCTAGAAAATCCTTTCTGGGCGAGTAAATAAGTTTCAGAGGACCTACATTTTTGGACAAAGTATTAGGATTTTATTGAATAAACATTTTAAACGAATGAATTTATATTTTTACCATTCAGAAATTTCATTTCAAAGTTCGCAACCAAGTTGAAGAGCCCCACGACTTGACTTCCTCTACAATAATAAATATAAAACATGGCTAAAAATGTATGTATCGCCACCACGTACAGCACACCTTCGTAAAGTATAACATTTGGGAAATTGTTTCGAAACATGAGAAACTGCAGCTTTATGACGATGCAGAAAAATGAATAGATTATACATCTTGGGAAAAGTTGAAGTTTTATATTTCTGGTTCTTTTAAAAGTTAGTTTATAGGTTAGTGGATCTATTTGATAACAAAATGTACGAAAGCGATTAAGAAATTTAAGGTGTGCAATTACAAGTTTTATTAGATCGTTTTTGAAAAGCATTGTTCAATTGTATATGGTTGTGCCAAAATTTTTGAACTTGCTCAAAGATGCTTATGTTCTGGCGATAGATGCAACGCAATAGCAACTACTGTCCTTGAAATGTGTCCGTAGTCTTCACACTTTACTTATTTTCATTTACAATTTAAAATATTGACAGTGATATGTTGTTCACGGGACCATGTACAATTCTGTATATTGATCGTCATGCATGTTTTATATTTCCTGTGATCAGACCAACCATTCTCATAAACATGACATCATGGCATGTTTCTTCTTCTATTTTGGAAAGTAGAAATTATCCATGATATTTTAGCAAACTTAACTACTGAAACCAAATTTTAAATTTTGTTGAAATCAAGTAAGCCAGGCTGAAGACAACTAATGTACTCAGCTGAAATTTATTCAGAAATTAATAAAACATCACTGAAGTTAACTTAGGAAAGTATGGTTCGTGCTTTCAGAGAAAAATGCTTGGTACAATTTCGGTTTTGTAACTGATAAATTTAAACAAAATTATGTATAGGCTCTATACTCGCTTCTCAAATTATTAACATACCAGCCATGACACTATTTTGTTTTTATATACTTAAAGATCTGGTAGTTATGTGATGCTTTGCTGGTATTTGCTCAAAGTTAAGATTGGTATTCAAAAGTTTTCGATTGGACTAAAAGTTATACACATAATATGACTATTGTAGCAATTAATAACTTATTTTGGGGCATCAAATAGATATCTGCATATTTTGAACCAACTTCAATAATAAAGCTAATATGGTGCCGTATGCAACTATCGCAATAAGACGTCAAGTCCTCGTCTGGGTTTAATGGTACTTTTGACAGACAAATGCTAAAGTTATAAAGATTCTGAAGAATGTTATTCATATTAAGCAGGTTTGGCAATTATCCAGGAGTTTGGACGTGACACGGAATAAAACAATAAACTTTTTTATTTATTTTTTTATTTGATCAACTTTGGTACCAATCGTCTAATCCATCGGTTGGTGAAATATTTCTTTTGCCATTTAAAAAGCATGTAACCGTTAAATGGCCGTTACTCTGGTACCCTTTGACAAATTTCGCCCAAAATCAATAGGCTTCTTACTTGTTCCCTCAAATATCAGTATGCAAAAATTCAGTTCAAAAGTTCAAAGCGTGTTTGAGTTATAGTGGTCACAGAGGAACAGAGAAACAGACAGACATGAAATGCAATCTCAATAAGAAGTACAACGTACTTCTTAATAATCATATTGACTTGAAACAAAAATTCAAATTGGCATAATTATCACAAATAAATATAAAAAAGATCAGAAGCACATGATATTTTCCTTTGATATTTAAAAAAAAATAACATGAAACTTTATTTTTCTATAAATCATTTTGAATGGATGAAATATACCATGAGCATAGTTTTAAGCTTGAATACTTAAAAACCTTAAAATTATTTAAAGGTGAAATTTTCTAATTTAAAGCTTTTCCACCTTATTCGTTCAAAAACACTGTTCGTCTCTTATTTTAAACTATTTTACTGCTTATATTTCAAGTATATAATTATAAATAGAGATTTCACAGACATGAATTCATTGATGACTCCAAATAAATTTAAGTTTGAAAACTATCAAGCTATCAATTACTTTAGCAAAAGCAAATTAACTAGAATTCCAAAACAAAAATCAATGAAAGTCGCAGGAGTGAGTTGGTCAACAAAATTTACCGAGCCTATTTTGATCTTCAATGGCTGCAACGATTTAACCGTTTTATCAAGTGATTTTCGTACACTAAGTCCAGTTTGGATTAACATGTGAATCGGCTTTTTACGGAAGGACTCAATGGTTTTTACCGAATTTGCATAAATTCCACCGAAAACACCAAAAATAGCAAGTAGCCCAACAAAAGACTCTGTTGCTCCGATTGACAAAATAACGAACTGCAGAATGTTGTCTGTATTCTTACTTGTTATCAACGCAAACAAACCATTAACAAAAGTGGATCCCATAAAATAAAGCAAGATAGGTATTACGATATCTTGATGAATGTTGTTAAAGTAGACTAGCAACAGTTGAAGTTCTATGTACAACTTGACCAGTTCAACTTCTGCAAGCTGCCTTATACCCGAAAACTTAATACTAACGAAAATGTTATTCAGATAATACATTAAGCAACATGCAATCACGAAGCAGAATTGTATAGCGCCTATTAACAAGTTTTCAAATAGTGTTGTTTTGCAAGAACAAATTATGCAGCATAGAATTGCCCAAAACATGTTTGCGTAAAGTTCAGAAAGATCGAACCAATTATAAGGATTATTCGCATCTTTACAACATTTTGTGAGAAGCCAGAAACCTGGATGGTAAGGTAAGCATGGTTGGAGCCACATACGAGTTACAAAGCATATACCGACTAATGGGCCAGTTGAAATCGCACAGCTTTGTAAACCCTTAACTACAGCAAGAAAGTAATTTGGATGTGAGTATTTTAACTTCAGACGGCCTAAAAATTATAAAAATACATTTAATTAGTTTGGTCCGGGTCAAGTAATAAGTTAAGATTTCTTACCATTCACGAGTTTCTTTTCAAAGTTTACTAGCAAGTTGAACAGTTCCGCAACTTTATTTCCCCTGTTATAGTATACGTAAAACGTTCCAATGAAGCTATGCATTGCAATAACATATATGAATCCTTCGTAAATCATCACGCTGGGAAATTGATTTTGAAAGAACAGAAGCTGAACCATGATAACAGTGCCTAAAAATATATATACGAGGCATTTACTGTACATTTCAAGTTTTATGGTACGTGAGTTTTGAAAATATAATTTATAAGTTGGCAGGTCAATTTGATAGAAATATGGACTAAATCTTCTTAAAAATCGAAGATGTAAAACTATTAGCTTTCCTAAATCTTTTGTGAAAAGCATGATTGGATATCAAACGCTTCGATGATTTAAAAAAATAGAAATGAGTATTCCTTTGTTAAGATAATACTTGAGCAAAAGAAATTGGAATGGAGAATGGTTTTCTTCAAGCTTAAGTTTATACGGTTGTATTTAAAAAATTGTTTGGGAAGGCATACTTTTTGATTTGGTTTATTAAATAAAAAATTTCTGAGTTCTCTCACTATTCTTGTGAACATTAAGACTTTATGTGGACATACAACGCTTTGTATAAGTGTTTTCTCTTCGAGCTTATACGTAAATATAAGCACATTTATAAGACTCTGCCTAGCCAACGTAAGTCAATCGAAAAAATAATTCAGTGAAACATTACTGGATCCGACGTGATAAAACATACGATTTACGTCCCACTTCCAGAAAAGCCTGTTTTTAAAATGCATGTTCGATATAACAATTTTCAAAGGAGGAAAAAATAATTCAACTCTGTAATATATTACGTAAATTCATGTTCACCACATAACATAACTTGTTACAATTTAAGAGAAGCTTGTAATGTCAAAATTTTGATTTGACTGTTTCGTTTCGAACAAAGATAAACTTGTAGTTATAAAACCTTGTACAAAATGTTAATCATATATTTTAATATGTATTTCATTGTGTATCTTGGCAATACATACTTGTACAAAACGTGTTATTAAATGTTAACCAAATATTTTTCAACGTTTAAACTCTTACAATAAAATGTAGGTTGAATATTTGTTCGTAGATCTATGTAATTTTGCAACAAGCCTGCTGTAATACCAATCAAAACGAATTAAAACAAAGCTGAAATAACACGACTTGTTATAACGTTTACAACGATAATTATTTTAATTTTCGTTGGCTATGAAGAATTTTTTTGACTTATATGTCAAATAACACGTTTGTTTAATGTCACCTTTGACCCCAATCTCTGAACCAGCAAGGTTCCAGTAAGATAAAATGTAATGTACTTGAAGTTTGATCCTTCATACTTTGAAGTTGCCCCACAGTCCACCAAATCCAAGAGTAAGCCCACAATGTGGGACGTGATTCACTGGGTGAGTGCCTTCAATTGATCTATTCAAGCGTAAATTTTGAACAAATTTAAATTTAGGGTTCTTGCCCTTGACCTTGGGGACCTATATGGAAATTTTCAGCGAGATCAAAGGGTTTTTGGGCTATCATGCTGGTGGAAACAAAAACACAAATAATAATATCAGAACTGCCGTTTTAGCCTAGCAACAAACAATGACTGCCATAAATAACAGAAAGTTTTACTTTCCTCTTCCTTTTTATTTTAAAATACTTTTAAAATATTACAACTTCTTTATTACATTACAAGTTATTGTTTTATATAATTAAAGCAACGAGTCGTTCAGTTGCGGAAAAATAGTAGTCAAAATTTCTACAAAACTCGTTCACTTTATAGACTACAGCAGTAGCAATATCCATCTCTCCAAAACGCATTTCTCACCATTTCTACAATAATAATTTTCGTCATAGCAAGCATGAAATTTAGCTCAATGAGATGAACCAATCTTTAAATGAATCGGAATTATTTATATAACAACTAAAATTGAACTTAAACTCACATACCCTTACAATGATTATCTCTACTTTCGCTGTTAGTAAAACAGGAGTTGAATGCACCTTGCCAACAACCTTCAGTTTCCTCTGGTGGAAAAACTGGAATAGTACAGAACATATGTATTATAACCATATATTAAATTTAATATATTTCTATAGTATAAACTAAAATACTTTTTTCAATATATCTTACCAAACCTAGCCTCAGGTGCGGCGGAACAGAATGGAAGCAACATTTTAATGATAACGTTCAAAATTAAAAGCGCTGACAATATTCGGACTACCAATGTACTCATCATTTTGGGTATTTTCTTATTCTTGGTTATATAACTTAAAGTTTCGAAGAAAAAATTCTTATCTTCGCAAAAACATTTTTTCTCAAACTGATGATTAATAGTAACTTCTCTACTCTTTTTAGTACGACTTTACATTAATTTATGGAGTATCATGTTTAACTTTTAACTAAAGGCTTCTTGCTGTGACGTTCTAGTTCCTAAATTATATCGTACTTAGAAAATAATCTGTTGACAGATTTTGCTAGTCATACTCATGGAATTAACTAAGTAAAGATTAAATTTTATCTTATTAATTATATTAAATTTGTTCTGGAACTTTATTTCGTTTTTTTATCACATGTTAGATGGAAAAATTCGATTTACAATTTAACACAACTAACATGTATGAATCAGCATCACCCAAAAACATGTCTCCTTCTAATTTCAATCCTAAAACCAAAAGCTATTCAGTTTCAAGTAATCTTGTTATTCCATACTGTACCCATGCTTGGTTGTTAAAACTTTAATCATCGAAGAGTATGACTAGTAATGCAAGTCACTTTCTATTTATAAGCATTATTCTGCATTAGGTTTTGTAATCTTCGACGTTTTCCAAGAACAATGTAGCTACGTTTTGGCTACTTAGCATATAAAATTATTAATCACATTTATTTCTAGTGAAAGAGCACCTAGTCATATGAAAACAAGATCACATGAAGTGCAACTACTTCGCAACAATTTAATTTTAATTCTTTTTTTAAAAGTATATAAATGACACATGTCATGAGTTTTTGATACAAGTGATATCAACAAGATAGACAAACAGGGTATCATTTATAGTGGACGGCTAAAAGTTCCCATAAAAAGTTTTTAAATAATTCGAAATGTTCGGAAGAGTTGATTTAAACATTTTGCCATCAATCATTGGTTTGATTGTGATGGCTGATAAATTGATCCCACTGTGTACAGCTTTACCTTTTTACTGGAAATATATGGATGGTAAGTCTATATAAAGATCTAATATAAATCTTTAACATTGTTAATTTTTATTAGTAGCAAGTCTTAAAAAATGTTTAATTTTTAAATTAGAATTCGAACCATTGGAGGAACTAAGAGGAACAAATTCTACGTAAGTTTCCAATTTTAAAGTTATATTACATATATTTTATTATACTTATTTTTTAAGTCATGATATTTTCGCTTATTTCCATAGCATTTATTGATCCCTGGAAAAACATTTTTATTTCAGGATATAAAAATTACATTATGTGAAAATAACTGTTGAATTTAGTTTTGAATATCTAAAACCATGTATTTTTTCATTTATTTTTATCAAACCATTTATTTTTTCATTTATTTTTTTAAATTTTGTGAATAAATCGTCCTGAGTAAAAATATTGATCGATAAACCTGTTTATTAAAAGATCCAAGTTGAGTATTTTAGCTATTATTTTTTTACTATCATATTTTACACACATTTGTCCAAATATCAGATACTATACTAAACTTGTGTGTATCATTCAAGCCAATTTAAAAGAATGAAATTGTGATCTTGAATAAATAGTGCTATTTTATAAGTTAGCAACGAGGTATTTTGACAAAACTAAATTTTTATTTTAATCTTTCGAAATTTAATTTTTTGTCGGGTTTGACAAGGTCAAAGGTCACAAGTTTCTTTTTCTGAAATTCGAATAATACCTAAAATAAATATTTATTGAGAGATATGTATGTGTTACTATGAAATGAAACACTCATAAAACTATGCATGATGACATAATAAAAAAGCATATATGTATACAATATAAGTGGTAAACATAATTGTGACAATCAACAACCATAACTCAAAACCAAATTTATTGTTAGCTATAGATGCCATAAAATATTTAACTAACAACTGCCGTATTTTAAAATTTTGTCCAAAAACTAATCATTTCAGTCTATCCTAAATTTCAGTAATCCTAAATCATAATATCATTTTACATCAATTATGTTGCTTTAAAGTGCTAAAGGATCTTCATCTGTTTCATTCTCATAATAACTCTCCAACTGTTCATATGTATCCTCCACATCATCTTCCAAAACAATCACTTCCATCACATCATTCTCAACCTTCATTGTATCTTGTATTTCTACCCTCACTTCATCCTCTGAATCCTCAGCCTCAGGTTCTTCCACCTTGCCTTCCAATATTTCCTTTAACCTTTTCGCCATCGAATCCCAATGACTTGTTACCAAATGTAACTTAATAGTCACTTGACCTACATAACAATTCGAACAAAACGGACATCCAAAACTTTCGTTCCCCGGTTTTCTTATGTTAACACATTTAAATAACAGCTTACACCAACCTTTATACTCACTACTAGAAATACCAAAGGTGTTAAATTCTACCTCTGGAAAAAACTGTTCCGGATGTAAATTCACTGCATGGCTTTGAAGCTCATGAACGTTTGGAAAATAGATATCCCCTACGCATTGATTACATTTAAAATTCGATCCATCATTAATCAATTTTTTGGGAACGTCGGTTGATTTCGTTGCTACGGCTGTTGGAGTCATTGTCACAGGTTGATTCCTTTGTAAATCTTGTAACATTCCACAAAGCAGTGGAAAATGATGTTGAATCCAATGACAATGAAGATATCGTTTATCAGTAAATCCTTTAATGCACTCTGTACAACAGATAGTTGCTTTACATTCCTTTAAATGGGGTCCAGATGTATCCAGATCGGTAAGGCTATCCATTAAATGTATACAACATTCCTTAAATTTTTCTTCGGTTGTTTCAGGTAACTTGGCTGATGAGAAGATATGTTCGATATGGTATCGAGTCACGTGGAATTTAAGTTTAGCTAAATGTGTTAGATCTTTAGGGCATACTGGGCAGCGATAATGTGGCTTTTTAGAAGTATGATCTGGACATGTGGAAAGGTGTAATGTATGGAATAATGATGTTGGATTGAGATCAGCAATACGAGTTCGAGGACGTGGTTTAGGAGTTCTTTTTTGTTGGTTTCCACGTTGACGTTTTTCTTGAACAAGTTTCTGGGCAAGAAGGTCACCTGATGTAAAAGGATTTCGTAAGGCAACTTCACCGTAATCATCTACAGAAAGAAATTAAAACACAATTTAAATTACAGATTAAAGTTATAATTAGATTATTTTAAAATTTAATAAAGGACTTCTTACTTTCGCAAACAAATTGTCTTGTTTCATTAACAATTAATTTTCGAAGTTGATCTGGTTCCGAAAAATGATCACGATTAAAATGTTCCCTTCCCAAGTCCCACTGGCTCCTCTTTAATTGTTCAATTATATTTTGTTTCGCTTCCTGAAATACCCTGATACTTCTAACCATTTGATTATACATTTGCTTGACATTATCCACAGAACCAGTACAACTCCAACACAAATGTATTCCCCACTTATTAATCTCAGCTCTATTTTCAGTTAAACTTGAAATGTAATACTGTATTCTTTCAACTGGTACTTCAAATATAGTTCTAAGGATGAAAATAGTTTCTAGGTTTTTAGAAAGTTCATCTTCACCAAATTGTGATGAACGAATGGAAGTATTTACTTCCACAGAACGACAAATAAAACAAGTAGGCCGTAGTGTTGAACTCATGGTTATACTTTAATATAAACTGTATTATAAGCGTAAAAAATATGTTGAGTTTAATTTAATTTATTATTTAATGGTTGCCGTGTGTAGCAAGTTCAAGATGTTGAGCTATCGTGTCAAAATGTAAACAAAATATTTTAAGATAAAAATGAGATTGTAAGTTGGGTATCTATACAGAACCCATATGATATGTAGGGATATGCTTTCAGCTATTGGTCGAAATAACAGCATGTAAGATGCAAGCCTTTGTTCAAATCATAAAAAGGGACGCTTGTTGGTACATGCAATGCTGTTTTGAAATTCAAAGTCAGACATCAATATTTTATGTGTAATTTCAATGACGGGAGCAGATTTAAGTATGTATAATATAATAATATCAGTGTTATAAAGTTGTGAAGTGAAATATTGTTCCATGTTCCATAATATGTTATACGTTCTTTTTTCAAGATTAAGCATGTATAATATTTTATTTATCGTTTTAATCAAACAAAGCATTTTTTCCTTAAAACGTACCATTATAGTTTACAAGATGAAGTCCCATAATACTTGTAAATACAACAATTTAGTAACCAATTATTCGTTAATTTATTAAATAATTTTTAATTTGGATCACAAAACTGTACCGATCTTGCTATTCCATTAAAATTCTTAGAAACCAGCTCTACTTGAGATGAATTCAGCTTTAATTGAAAGTCTCCCGTGCAGCCCAGGTCACCAAATAACATCACACAATTATTCTCCTCCTTCTCAAATTTCACCGAATTCGTAGCCCCTTCCCATCCAGTAAATTGGTCCAAATTGGTGCAACTCTCAGTATCCTTTTTCTGTATTCCTAACGCATTTCCTTTGTAATGTAGTCCATCAAACAAAATCACATCACCGGTAATATCTACAACTTCCGGTTTCGGTACATCCTTACTACATTTAAAGCTACAGTGACTTATAGCCTTAACATCAGGTATAAGCCATTGACGCAAGTCATTATGAAGTGGAGTACCCATTCGAAGTTCAATACTGTCTTGAGCCGCAGTCCAATTTGTTTTGCAATCAAGGTTGTTATATAACTGCCAACAGTGTATTCCAGTAGTATTTACGCTTAAAACTCTGTTATTCATCCTTCTAGGAATTGGAGTGCAGCCTTTAACAGATATTGTCAATTTTGCACCTCTGAAATTTGCTCTGTCGTAAATTGTCACTCCCACTGGGTCAGATGGTACAGGACCAGTGACTTCAACACTGCATTGTTGGCGGCAAGGTCCTACTGAAACGGTTTTGTCATCGAAACCCCAGTATCTCAAGTCATGATGCATGGGGGAACGTGGCATCATTTCTATAGAATTTCCGGTACAGTCCCTATCAGTATAAAATGATGCACAGAATCCTTGCGTATCTGCGGCGGATACTTTGTTCACCATTTCAGCAGGGAGATTTGTACATTCCACTACATCTGCTTGAGTTCGGTTGCCTTTTTGGTTAATGTCGGTGTAAAGGTCGATATATTGGGAAAGGCTATGACCATTTATGAAACGGCTGCATAGAAAAACCACTGTAGTCAGTGTATAAACACCACCCATTTTAATCCTTTTTAAAAATGATATCAATTTAAGCTAAAAACTTCAAATGAATAAAACATCGAATCTATCACGGATGATTTAATTGAAATG
Organism: Entomobrya cf. arborea Gr-Col-00668; assembly: GCA_034699025.1. NCBI lineage: Eukaryota > Metazoa > Arthropoda > Collembola > Entomobryomorpha > Entomobryidae > Entomobrya > Entomobrya cf. arborea Gr-Col-00668. Next base: position 15,402 of record JAQIWN010001668.1, read on the forward strand.
GCGTTTAAATAATACGATGGATGAGTACAGCTTAAATAATTTGTTGTTCATTTAACCTTCATAATCGTGATATAGAAAAAACGTGCAGTTTGAATGGTTTTTGCGTTACGTTTTATTTTCTTAATTGTAAATACGAATTACAATATTGAACAGTTCACGTTTGTTACATTGTTGGTGCGCACTGCTGAACTAAGAGAATATAAAAAAATAACACGAGTTTAAATTAAGTCTAGCGTAAAAGCGACTAGTTATGCTACTGTGTCCAGGGACCACCCCATTTGACAAATATAACATGCCAAAAAGGCACATTAAGGTTTTTATGTGTGCGTGATCGTGATGTAAAAGTTGTCACGAAATCTAATTCCGGTAAGAGCTGGATGAAGTACGTACTCATACGTGGGACGTGGTTCTATTGTGAACCTATTGGCCAATCGATTGTTGATCTATTTTATAATATACAAGTTTTACTCAATTGAGTTTTTACAATTTTAAATAAAATACTTTGAATTTGTAAGGGAAAGTTTGCAAGTGCCAGGCTAACATTGTCCAATTTTTTTAAATCTCAGCACTGATGACACGGCCAATCAGGTTTTAAAATTTTCATCGTTTTATTCATTTATAAAAATGCATGATGTAGTCCGCATCTTAAAATCGCCTAAATGCACACACCAACAACGAAGAAAATGCAAATAATCATAGTTTGATCTGTGGGCAAAAGCAAATAATTTTTTCATCTTTTATTTGATTTGTTAATACCGATAAAAATCAATTTACATGGTTTGTTAAATGTAAACGAATTGAACTGAAAATAATTTTATTGTTTCACTAATTTTTAAGTAACTTATTTTTATTGAATCAATTTATGTCGCACAAATGGAATTTATTTAGGTAGATCAAAGTAATTTTTTTACTTAAATTTCGTAAGTCTGAATACTCTGCAAGTAATTAAATACCTATAAATTTCAACTTAACTTCCTACAATGTCTGGCTTTATGAAAATGAGGAGCAAGTGTATATGAATATTGTTGGCACAGCTCATTTCATTCATTATCTGATAAATGTACAAAGTTTTATTTGTCTTGATACATGGCTCACTATAAAATGTCTGAAATGTTACATGTTCTAAAAAATAATTAATTATGATGTAACTTTACAAGTGTACATGTTACACCAACCAACATACTATTGGCATAAGAGATTGAATGCATTTGTTGTTTTGTTTTATATTTGAACTATAGAAACTGATCAAATCTGCTGAAATATGTAAAACTAAAATACTGTATATCTTTTTCATGTAGCATATTATGTTAGGATAGAGTAGTATTTTAAGTAATGCAGTTGCTCTATAAGATTATATCTTAAAATATACACAAGGCTTATATGATTTATAGATTTTCATATAATTTACCCAACGCATATCTTTAATCTTCTTTTCATCACTAGTCGTTTTAAAGAATTCTTTAGATGATATCTTCAAAATGTGTAAAGCAACATAGTTGCTGCCCTTTTTGTACATTTGGATGGATGTTTGAATTTATATGTTTACTTAATATTATTAATAACATAGTACGCTTAATTGAAAAAATGGTTGTGATTTTTTAGTTGTTCACGTCAGCTTGGGGATGTTGGTGGCGTCTGAAAACTTGTAGGGGACTAAATTAAGATGAAAATCCTATTTTTGACATTTCTGACTACTGCGACTGCGTTAGGTAATTGAAATAGAAATATCAAGAGTTTTCTAATTTTTTGTCTAAAACGTTTATTTAATTTTTTAAACGATTAAGCTCGTTTTGGGACAACTGAGCATAATGGCCGAAATTCTTATGAAGCAAACGACATTTGGTCGTTGGGTGTGGAAACATCATACGATTCATACAGCAACTGGGCCGGGTCGATAAACGGTTCCGGACAATTTTTAATAACTTATCCAAGAATCAGTCAACAAGTTGTATTGATAGTGAACTGGGCATACAAAATGGGTAAAAACGTGAGAGTTCAAGGTTACCGACACAGTTATCCTCCCATCACAGTCTCAGAGGAAGATAACCCATCTCAAATGATTATAATTGATATGACTCGCCACATGAACAAACTTCGAATGGGACGTATCAACTCCAAGGATTCCACCACTAACACCGGCCAGTTGACTACTGTAATCTCAGGAGCTGGAACTTCAATGGAAGATCTACTCACATTTGCTGAAGATAATGGCTATGGAATCTTAATGGCTCCTATTGTCGGGGGTGACGCCACAATTGGTGGAGTACTTGCTATCGGTGGTCACGGTGCTGGAATTCCAGCTTTAAATGAACAATTATCTGAAGTTCCCGGTTTCACATTTGGCTCTGTCAGTAATTCAATAGCAGAGTTGAAAGCCGTAGTTTGGGATCAAGATAGACGACAATACGTACTCAAAACTTTTAAAAGATCAGATCCCGACATATCCGCATTCTTGGTTCATGTCGGACGCGCAGTAATTACAGAGGTCAGTCTTCTCGTAGGACGAAACTATAATATGAGATGTTTAAGTCTTGTGGGTGTACCCGGAACTGAATTATTTGCACATCCCGAAAAATCTACAGGTTTACGTACATTCACATCTTTTCTGGACAGTTTTGGTAGAGTTGACGCCATTTGGTTTCCATTCACTGAATATCCATGGCTGAAACTTTGGCAGGTGTCGGATACAAAGCCACATAATTCTCGTGCCGTTTCAACACCTTACAATTACCAATTTCCTTTTACAGAAGATAATCCACAAACCCCAGGAACTGTATTTGGACCACAATATTATAAACGACTTGTTAGAGGATTGACGAGAGATAAAGTTTGGGATATTTGGGGTCCCTCAAAAAATACTATATTGCATTACAATGACACCGCAAGTCCATTAGTTTATAGTGGTTTTGTTGTGTTGACAAACAGGGAAAACGTTCAACTTGTTCTTTATGAAATTGTTGAATTTTACTTGAGCCTTTTATACAAATATAGAGCACGGGGGATTGATCCTATTGCTCAGTATATTAAATTGCGTTGCACAGGGTTAGATGATCCAATAGAAACTCGAATTAAAGGTGCTGTGGCTCCACTGATTTCACCAACAAGTCCGTTAAATAGTAGACCTGAATTTGATGTGGGAGTTTGGATGAATACTCTAACGACTACAGGGAGACCTTATAGTGATGCGTTTATGAGAGAAATTGAACAATGGGCTTATCAGAGATTTAATGGGCAAGATGCACTTGTTAGGCCAGAGTGGAGTAAAAATTGGGCTCATTCAAATAATGAACCTTTTGATGACCCAGCATTTTTAAGAGATACTATACCAAATGTGTTTGGTGTTGAACAGTGGAATAAGGCTGTTAATATATTAGATAAGTATGATCCTCATTTTGTTATATCAAATAAGTTTTTGAGGGAGCTGTTGGTTCCGTATGAAGGAGGTGCAGGTGTAAGGAATCAAGTTACTGCTTCTCTGGAAGGGAATGAATTCGGTTGGGGTCAGAGCCAGAATGAGTTTGTGAACAATCTTTTTGGTAACATTTACGGCCAAAACAAATGAGAGTTTAATTTCAAGAACATTACAATTATATTATAATCAAACTGTGAATGCAATTACTAATATTTTTTCTCATTTTTGTGTCATGTTACTCATTAAAATATACTATAGTAAATTTAGTTTATGAATTAATCAAAAATTTCATTATAATAAAAATGCTAGTAAAAATCTGACTGTATAAAGATTATTTCTTAACAGCCTATTTTTTAATGCGTGATAACCGACATACCTACTGTCGCAAAATGGTCATGTAATTTACTATTTTTTCTAAATTTTATGTAAAATGTTCAGATTTTTCTTGCAATTCAGA
>JAQIWN010001669.1:0-19254 GCA_034699025.1 Entomobrya cf. arborea Gr-Col-00668
CGAAGAACCTCCGCTGATTCCGGTAACCACCTAAACTCCTCTCCAGAATGCCACGCTATCCACTCCAATCAAGACCTGGAGAAGCGTCCGTTAAACCGCTTGGTGAGAAGGGACTCATCAGCCAGGCAGTCATCTTCGTCCTCCTCTGTTGGCGGAGGCTCATCATCCTCCCACTCATCTCTTCTCCAGAGAACGGATGATAGCGATGACAGACCTGGAACACCCCTTTGTGATGAAAATCCTGACGGATTCGAAACAGCCCCACAACCGATCACTGTGTCCCCCAGTTTAAAATCCCCTTCAACATCCGTAGCTGTAGTGGCACCAAAAACAAAGTCAGTCAGTAGTAAGCCGACATCAGAGTCGACTGTAATTGTTCCACAAGTTTCGCCAACAACAAAACTTAATACCCCTGTGAAGTTACAAAACACAGCAGTTGTTCCAGTGAAAGAAATAAGTAAATCAAATAGTAACAGTAGTACTAGTAGTGCTGGTGGTAATAGTGGTCATAATTCCTCTGGAAAAAGTAAAGGGGTGACGGTCGTGGTGAGTCCAACAATCTCTCCGTCAAGCGGGGCGAGTTCGTCTGTGATGTTATCGTCTACAAACGATACCAGTATTTTTTCTCCTAATAATAATAATTCAAATTCTACAGAGTCTACTCCTACAGAGACTCCAACATATTCCAAATCAAGTACAAATAGCAGTAGTAATCTTTATGAAAAATCAAATTCAACAAACAGTACTTCTTCCAACTCCTCGTGTGCTGCTGCAAGTAAAAGGAACAGCACGGACGACATCAGTGTTACAGGTGCTGGTGCTTTGTCAAGTGATGTTGTTAGTATTACGAGTAAAGAGAAAGCAAAGTCGTCAGTGACAAGTGTACAACAACCAGTAAGTAAAATTGTGACAGAAACGGACGAGTTTGCGGGGTCTTCTGATTCCGAAGGTGGTCTGTCACCCAGGCACTCTCCCACCGCAGAGTCGCTAGAGGAAAGAGTGAAAAACGTTTTTCAACGGTATGACACTTGGGACGGAAACCGGAAAATTTTGAAGCATCACTCAACACCTGGTAGTGGTGTGATGCCCTTGAGTCCTCACTTGACAAATTCATCCAGTAGTAACCTGGAATCTTCACAGATAAGTGTCATTGGTGGTAGTGGTGGTACTAGTAATCTTAGTAACACTAGTGCTATCAGTGGTGGAGTGAGTTGTGGGAGTGGCTCTGCTGGCTCCTCGTCCTCTAACAAAGATTCTTTAATTGATAAAATAAAACAAACCATTCCTCAGTTTGCAAATACTTCCTCCATCGGCAGAACGGTTCTTGCTAGAAAAAGCATTTTCGATGAGGATTGTGAAAGGTTGGTGAATTTTAACGAAAAGTATGAAACAAAACCGGCAGCTTTACAAACTATTTCACTGACAACATCTTCTGCAAGTTGGAAACTACCCGTTTTGGCTACCACCAGAACGGGATCATGTTCCTCAGTGGTGTCGCCAGTACCATATTTGGGACAAACCTCACCATTAACTTCTTCAGTGAATAATAATTGTGTACCTCCTCTCACATCACCCATTTCCACAATTTCTCCGATAAGCACAGGTCCATCCTCAGTTTTCACTGGTGGGTCATCCACATCATCTTCAAAAACCCCACTATCTGCTACCCCCTCATTATCTTCTCCCTTAACCCCAACTTTTGCTTGTGGGTTATCAGGATCATCATCATCAAGTCTTTCCAGTGCCATTGTTGGGAAGAGTATCTCTGAAAAAGTCAAAGATCTCAATGCAAACGTTACACCACAATTACATCGATCATCCTCAATGTCCTCATCAACTGCACCTTCTACACCGAAGACATTAAGCACCATTGCACCAAGCATTCACAGCAAGTCATCTACTCCACTTTCCTCCGTGTCCTCTGGTAGTACAAAGAGTACGAGTGTGTCATCTCCTTCGTTATCATTATCATCCTCCACTGTGAAACCTTCATCATCTTCAAATGACCTTCCTTCTAGTAAAAAGGTTCCAATCAGTGTACCTCCGCTAACTCTCACAAGTTCCGCCCCTATAACTCCGATAACTCCCACAACACCTCAAACATCTTACAGCGGTAACAGTTTAATATCTATAAACGCATCAAACACTTTGGTCTCCCCACTCCCCGTACCTCCAAATGGCCCCCGTGCCGTGGAAAGATCTCTCAGCTTGGAGTCTAGAAAAAGCTCACCTGGAGTTCCAAGCACTCCAGGATTCCAATTAACTTATCCAAATAATAATAACAGTAGTAGTAGTAGCAGTAGCAGCAGTAGCAGTCATTCCTCTGAATCCTCCTCTAGCTCGTTAGCAGACAATGTGGTTAATCGTCCATCAACTCCCCGAAGAATTAGTGTGGACACTCCCAACAGTTCCACTAGCTCTTCGTCTGGTGAGCATTCCAACAACACAAAGCAGTTATCTACCACCACCGGTGCAAATAGTAAGCCTAACAGTGGTGACGTTGTAATCAGTGACCATAACAGTAGTAGTAATAGTAAAAGTGAAGTGAAAAATCAACAACGTGAAAGGCATATGAGTATAAACTCTGTTGATGGTCATGGTCATCATCACCACCATCATCACTCTTCTTCTTCGTCGTCACATCACCAGCATAGTAGCAGTAGTAGCTACAGAGAAAAGGAGAAAGCACAATCAGCTAAAGAACTGTTGCACCATCAGCAAAACAGTAATAGCAGTAGTAGTAAAAGTGTTAACCTTGCTTTATCAAATCTGCAAGTGTCAAATAGCAAGAAAAATGAGTTAACCTCCTTGAAGGATGAAATTGTGACCTCAAAAGTGCAACCTGTTCATCAACAGGAAACAACAGTGGCGGTTGTTGCTAGTATACAAACTCCCTTGCTTACTTCGAGGAACGAAGTGATAAATACGCCCAATAAAGAAAGTTCAAAGAAGGATAAGGACAAAAAGAGGAGAACAAGTGGAACCTCCACACCAGTAGCTAGTGGTGGTGGAGGAGGTGGACATCAGCCTAGTGGATCCAGTTCCAGTTTAAAAAGTGACTCCCACTCTAATCAAAATCAGGGAAGCTCTACATCCTCCTCTAATAAATCAAGTAGTAGTAAAGATAAAGAGGAAAGTAGAAAAGAGAGAAAGGAAAAGGAAGGGAAAAGTGGGAGCATTGGAGGAAACTCGGGGGAATCGGGATCTGGGGGAAGAAATAATAATGATGATTCACAATCACAAGGTCAGCATGGTCATCATGGGAGTAGTAGCCATCACAGAAAAGAGGAAAGAAAGCAGAGGGAGAAGGAAAAGGATCACAGAGATAATAGTGCGGATAGGTCAGCCTTTTCGTCTATTTCGAAGGAATCTCATTCTCATAAACGTGACAAAGACAATAAGGAAAGTAGCAAGGCAAAGAGGAGGCTAAGCTCACAGGAAAATGAGCAAGGTGAAAAAGGTCAGTAGTTATAAATTATATATTATTTTAATTTGTCATGTATTCTTACATAATTAAACAAATAAACTAATGCATAAAATTTCTAATGATTGATTGTATAGAACGGAAGAAAATAAAAGTTGATAAGGAAGGTAGTCAACAAGATCAAGTTGTACATCATCATCACAGATCCAAAGGAAGTGAAAGCAAAGAGCCCAGAGAAAGCACAAAGGAAACTTTGAAGGACAAAGTGTCTTACAAAGAACGTTCCGAAAAAGAGTCTGTGTCATCCTCATCCTCTCGACCTGACAAGGAGAAAACTAGTAGTACTAGTACTCAGAAAGAACAAACTTCCTCCACGCCCTCCATGCCCAGTACTAGCAATTCTGGTTCATCGGAACAAAAGAAGGAAAAGTCAGAGAGTAGTAGTGGAGGAAAGGACAGGGATCATCATCACTCATCCTCCTCCAAGTCAAAGAGCTCAAGTGGGAGCACCTCCTCCTCAAAACATCATAGCAGTAGTAGTAGTAGTCATCATCAGGTACAAAAGTCCAGAAGTTCGGTGTCAGAGAGTCACTCATCCAGCTCTACTCACAAACAAGAATCTTCGAGTATCTCGTCCTCCTCCTCAAATAAGGACCTTCATAAAAAGGACCGTGAGAAAGAGAGAAGCTCTGGCAAAGAAAATAGTAGTTCTTCAAAATCTTTGTCGGGATCATCTTCAAAACATCATAGCAGTAGTGGCAGCCACAGCACTAGTCATGGTAGTAGCTCTAGTAAATCCAAAGAGCAGTCTGGCACCTCCTCCTCATCAAGTAGTAAAAACAAGTCATCTCGAAGGGATCGTGAGAAACTTAAACATGAACGTGTAATGAATTCTCTGGATTCTGATGGTGATGATAATGAAGTACTTAATATTAATCAATCGTCAATGGGTGGAATGGAGTCAATTCCAGAGAGAGAACGAGAAAGGGAACGAAGTCAAAGTAAAAGTGAGCGTAGCGAGAAAAAGGATTCTGAAGGGAGGAGAGATCGTCACAAGTCTGGTGGCGGAGATTCCAGTGTTGGAGGTGGGGACTCTGAGAAAAAGAGAAGAAAGGAAACAAAGAAAAGGAGACGAGTTGTTGTTGATGATACCAATTCATCTGACACTGATGATGAGGAAGAAGAAAAGAAACATCATTCCATTTTCGATGTGGCAATTGACCCCAGTGAAATGTTTGTGTCAATGTATGATAAAGTTAAAAGATCTAACCGTGCTTGTAAAAATGCTACTCAAAAGCAACAGGAAGAAGAACAAAAGCGAAAGCTGGAGAAAGTTGCTGATTCCTTTAAACAACTGAAACAATCCCGGGCAAAACGAGAGGAAAAGAAGAGATCCACTTCAATTGAAGAACGTAAATCAATGACAAATACTTCATCTGATGAGGGATCCTCCCACATGGACCTCAGTATGACTGACTTTGACTTTGCGGAACATCGCAGAAAACTTCTTTCTGTGGAACGACAACAATCACAATCAGAAAGTAAGCTAATTAGTTCAGATGACGATGACAAAACCAAATCTAGCATAAGCAGTAGTACAAAATCCAGCAAGAGCAAAAGAAAAATGAAGAGTAAATCTAGTAGAAAAGATTCTGACGAGAAGATTAGAAAGAAATCAAAGCGATCAAAAGGTTCACCCAGTCGCCCAAACATATTTTCTTCTTCCACATTATTTTCTCATTCTGACGAAGACTCCCGTGGAAGCTCTACTCATCCTCCACTGGAGAAAAAGATGAAAAAGAGTTCTAGTAGCAGTAGTCGCCACCACCAAATCGGCTCATTAGGCTCAAGTAACAACTTATCCTTTGGATCAGCAAGTACAAAATCCTCTGATGACAGTCACTCGGATACCGAGAACATAATTATGACAAATGAGCAGTCACGTGAGCGTACCAAGAAAATGAGTACCTCTTCCCTCTCATCAGTCACAAAACAAAGCAAACCAATTGTCAGCTTTAGTGATCAGATTCCTAATAACATTCACCCATCACCTTCAAAATTTAATGCCCAAACAATTTACTCTGACAGTGATAGCAGTGATAATCATTCACATCACCGTTCAAACAGTATCTCCTCACATAAAACTCCATCCGTCTTGCATTCCTCCACTCCACACAGGAGTAAAAGCAAAGAGAAATCCAGCAGTAAGCCAAAGGCTCGTAAACAGCCTCTCTTTGACTCTACCGATTCAAGTGATAATGATGAGCGTGAACGTGCAACATCATCTCCTGCTGCTTCTCTCAATCGAGAGAATCGTGAAAACCGAGAGAAACTTAAGTCCTCTAGCAAGGACAAAGATTCCATCAGTGGAAGCAGCAAGTCCAGTAAATCAAGGGACCGTGATAAGGAGAATAAGAATAAAAAGAAGCACCGTGGTCACAAAAGTTCGAGCAGTAGCAGCAGCTTGAAAACGAGGAAAATATTTTACAATTCTGGTGACGCCAGTGGTGATGGTGCCAGTCACACTTCTGGTGATAAGAGGGACTCTGTTGGGGGAGCAGGTGGGAGTGCAACAATGGAGGAGCTCTTTGGACCAATGACATCCAGTTCTGATTCTGATGAGCCATTGACAATGACAAGGGACTCTTCAGATCATGAGCGACCAAAGACTCCAACTGTGGTAACCACTACACCAAGCAGTTGTGAGGATACTATTCCATCTGTAAAGAAACCAATAAAGTCATTGTCAACCTCGTCTTCACGCTCACATCACAGGGACAAGAGCCCATTCTCCTCGTTGTCTTCAATGAAATCAGAGTCACAAAGTTTGGATGAACCGGTGATAGAAGGGTTGAACTCGATTTCTCATTCATCATCTCACCAGTCATCATCCAAAGAAAAGTCATCAGAAAAGGAAAAGAAAAAGAAGAAGCATCACAAAGATAAGCGATCTAAACGAGGATCCTCAACTCATGAGGGCACTCCAGTATCTTCTCATTCTGATAGGTTGAGTAGACAAGAGTCCTCCAAATCAAAGCAAGACAGTGTGGATTACAATTATGATGCATTGTTCAATTCACCAACGCAGTCACCCGTTCCACCAGAAATGAAAGCTACGGAAACTTCCGAGTATGTTCCAACTATTACTGCAAATGCTGTCAAAGTTTCTTCTGTATCTCCTCCGATCAAGACATTAGAAATCAAGTCGGAGCCGATTCCTGAAATATCTATAAGGGCACCTACACCAACACCTCAGGTGATCCCACCATCTAAAATATCGCCAACTTGTAAGGTATCGGTATCACCTCCAATTAAGGTGTCCCCACCTTGTAAAATATCACCACCAATTAAAGTAACACCACCATCAGTTAAAGTTTCACCACCAACTAAAGTATCACCACCTGCTAAGGTATCGCCAACAATTAAAGTGTCGCCCCCAATGAAAGTGTCACCACCAGTTAAAGTGTCGCCACCAATCAAAGTACTACCACCAGCTACAGTGACACCACCGATTTCAGTGAACAGTTCCAAAGTTACTGATCGGGAAATTGATGAGTGTGAAAAGGAAATGCGGGGTATGTTCTCTAGTGAGGATGATGATGACGATGATAAGCTTAAAATTACAGATGCAATCACTGATGCAATTCGTGCTTCTGCTGATGAGCAAGAAATTGAAAGCTCGCCTATCAAGGAAATTTTAGAAGAGGTTGATCCTGAATGGACAAGAAAGGAGGAAGAAGAGAAAAAGCTAAACAGTTTGGTGGAACAAGACAAGGCCATAGAGAGCATTGTACTTCTAGATAAATCACCTACACCACCAAGCACCAGTGCTGCAGAGGATGAGGTGACTAAAGACGAATTACCAAAAGATAGTGCTACCATTGCTCAGGAGGAGACAGATATGGCTGTCAAAGCTATTCTGGAGACCTTGGGTAATGATGAAGATGATGAAGAGCCTGCGGCTGACGATAAGTCTGCACCAGTTGCGCCTCCAACAACATCGGTGCCAACGGTGATTCCACCTCCATCTGTGCATTCACCACCAATGTTGAGAATTGTTGAAGGTAATCGTTCTCCCATGAAACAACCACCGAGTGTTTCTGCCATCGTTGACACCGCGGGTGAAAGTAGTGGGAATGACGAGATTGAAGCCGCTATTGCCGCCATTGCTCCTAGAGATAGTAGTGCTGAGAGTAGCAGTGAGAAAGAAGACATTCGTGAAGATCATGATCCTTGGGGATTCGATGATAACAGGTCACCGAAAGAACTTCAGATTGACGAGGGTGACGACGTAGAGGAAGTAATCGAAGAGAAAGAAGTTCCTCCTCCTGTCATTGAAACAGTAATCGTTGAAGAAAAGCCAGTGGTAACTATTCCTGTGCCTATTGTACCGCCCCCTGTACCATCTCCTTTGGTACAACAGAAACAACCAAGCCCACAAAGAGTTATTCAAGCTCCTCCAGCACCATTTGAAGAGGTGTCTGTTGATTCAAGTGAAGCAAAGAACAAACCAACCGAAGAGCCGGCAGTGGCTCCAAAGGTGGAACCTATCGTGGAAATTCCAGTTCCTCCACCAATGCCAGTTGTAGCAAAACAGGTTACAGTGGCTCCTCCACCAATAGTTCATCTAAAGGAGGAAGCTCCAGCCAACAAATCTACTGATGATATTTACGAATTCCATGACTCAGATGACGACAGCAAGCTTGGGAAGCGTGTTGAAAAAACGCAGTTGAGCCACACAAGACATACTCCACCAATGATTTCGCCACCGGCCAAATCACCAATTGCACCACTACCACCACCACAACCTGTGTCAATACCCGTGGAATTGAAGCTGCAGAGCCCTCCTCTGTCGATTCCAATGCCAGTGTTGCATCCGCAACAACAGCTTCCACCGGAACCAGTGGAAAAAGCACCTCAACATCCAGCTCCGCTAATCCCAATTGTGGTATCTCAACCAGTCTTGTCATCAGTTGTGGCACCTCCAATACTTACTTCACCAGTGGTATCAACACCAACTGTTCTTACAAGTGTTGGCAAACCTACTCCGACAACTCAGTCACAACCTATCATCGTGACGCAAGCAATGCTTGCTTCCTTGCCACCACCGCCTCCAATTGCTAGTGTACCATCAACACCAATAGCTGTAGCCGCTGCAATTAATCAAGCACCACCTGCAGCAACACCACCACCGCCACCACCTGTCGTTATACCTGTTACAAGTGCACCTCCAACTTTATCAATCCCACCTCCACCCCTTCCGTCATCAGTTTTGCAGAAAAGTACTCCACCACCTGCTCCGGTGGTTACTCGAAGTACCATTGACGAAGCTATTGATGAAGTCATTCGGAAACTACACAGTGGTGATCCCTTGCCATTTGCTGAGTCTCCAACAATGCCAGCTCCAGTGCCAGTGCCAATCCAACCTTCACAGAGAGCTGCAAGAAGGTCACGCTCCAAAAGCAAAGACTCGCCAGATGAAAATGCAGCAGGTACCAGAATTGTGGGTAGACCTGAGCCACAGCCCAGGCATGGATCTGGTCAAGTTTTGGGAGTTATTGGTGGACATCAAATGGATAGCCAGCCATCATCAAAGAACAACCGAATGCCTGGCGCTACTGGAGGCCCTGACCATGACGGTAACCTCAAAGGTCCCAAAGATAAGGTAATGATGGACTCACATTTTGATCCTTCAAGTGGAATTATGAGTGGGAAAGTGGTTCAATCTGATGATGGAAGATATATGCAAATACTTGCACAACAGGCTAGTGATGCACATATTCGACATAACCAACATCAGCAACAGCAACAACAACCTGGTTTGCATACACAGCTACCACAACAGATACATTTGGGCAACACCAGACCAGTGATTAGCCGAGTTGTCGACAACAGAGAGCCCCCGCCACAAGCAAGGGCTTCAGTTGTGGAGAAAGCTGCGCCAACGCCATTGCTACCTCACCAACAGATTCCAATATCCAAGCATGAGGGTCTGACAGCCATGCTAGCGCAGCAGCAACAACAACAGCTTGAAGCGCAGCAAAGGCAACATCAACAGCAAATGGCTGCTCAACAGCACCAACAACAGCAAAACCACATGGAAGCTCAACAACGGCAACAGCAGCAAATGGCCCAAGCTCAACAACAAAGAGAGCTCATGTCTGCCCAGCAACAACGGGAACAAATGGCTCATCAACAGCAACAACAACAGCTTGCTGCGCATCATCACCAACAAATGATGCAACAGCAACAAAGAAAATCAAACGAGCCAGTTCCTCCGTATGCGTTTCAACCTCAGAACTCGCCATTACGACCTCAAATTTCTTTGGCTCATAATACCCCATCACAACAGCAATTAACTGTTTCTCAGTCATCAGCACCGTCGGGCCATATTGTTATACCTGTATCAGGGTCCCCATATGGAATGTCACCACATCCACATTCAAAGGTTCCAATAGTTGTGTCTAGTGCTTCTAGTAACAACTCTTCACCAACTGGAATAAGTACAGTAAGCGGTCAACAAAATGTAGCTCCACCATCACCGTTTATTCCTGGTGTTCACCCACCAGTGAACCGCGGAGGAGTGTTTGTATCAGCCAGCAACTCCCCAGGGGCTGGAGGCATTTACCAACAGCATCATAACCAGCCTCAGCAAATTCTTCAGTTGACTACTAACAAAGCTCAAGAGAGGCAATCGCCCAGACCCAACTCAAGGCATACACCTGGCCCTGGACCAGTTGGTCATCCAGGCATACCAACACCCAATTCCCAGTCTGGAAAATCTGAGCTTGTCCATTTACCAGAAATACCAATGGCCACCACAGTTACAAAAATCAATGCCGGGGAAGAACAGCAAAGGAAGTCTGCCATTATGGCACCAATACCCAGTGTTGTGTTGACATCCTCATCTGGTCCTGTTCCTGGAGGTCCACCATTCCTGATCAGGACTGTGGTTAGTTCTCCAAGTGGTCAAATTCAAATGACTCAACAACAACTGCAACAGCATAGGACTCTTCAAGAAGCGTTCTTACGAAGTGCTGAAGGAGGAATCCGGTTGGCTGCTGGGGATGACAAGCAAATGGAACTTGGACCTGGACCTCGATCAGCGGTAAGTCTTTTAAAAACATTTCATACTTTGTTTCTGTGTGGGATTATACCCAAATGTACTATTCTCTAATTCTCTGTTATCATTGTGTAGGAATTGATAAGTTTATCTCAGCCACAACGAGTAGAATTGCACGGAGGATCTATGCAGCCTCCTGCCCATAGTCCCAAGCCAGGTCGGGTACCATTACCACATGAACCGTTACCATCTGCACACGCTGGTCAACCAAGGAGTATTGCTCATCGCCCCGGCTATGAGACTCCAGCGGTAAGTGTCGCTTGCTTTGCAATTCTTCTCTTTTTGTGTGCCAGCCATGTGCTGGAATCTGTTGTGATTTTATGTTGTGTGGGTGTGAATGTGTGTAAAAAATATCTGTATGTTTGTATTTTGGTTGGTGTGTAATGTTTAGGATTCTTCTTGCGTACCATTGGACTTGGTGACGCAGTCGTCAAATAATAATAGCTTATCAGATTCAAAATCAAGAAATGATAATGAAGTGATGGTATTGGCATCTCACCATACTACTTCTACATTAATGACAAGAAAAGTGCCACAGGTACAAAAAGAATGTCAACTTGTAGTATATTCAGTTTATGAAGTCTTTAAATTGCCTATGGAAAGACTATTTTGTTCAAAAGTTTTTTTGTAGTTATCCTTTGTTAAAAGCTTATTTTAATTTTCAAAACCTGCTGGCCTGTTTACACTTTTTGTTTAGTTTGTGTAATTTTGTCCTTAATATATACTTTATATTTTTGAATGATTTTGATTTTTTTTTTCTTATAAAAATTATTTAAATTGAGTTATAAACGGAAAAATCATTTGTATTGCATTACAGGCTGATATAAGAGTTGTGCCTGGCGGTCACGTACGTTTACAACAAGACGGACCACCCACAGCTCATTATATGCAACAAGGTCAACCCGAGCATCAACAAAATTTCCCACCACATTTTATTCCTGGAAACATTTCCAACCATCCTTCATTGGTACATCAATCATCTCCCACATTTGGGATGCCAAGACACGATAAGCCTCCAGGAATGCCTATGGATAACCGCAAAGCATCGCAAACACCGGAACCCAAGGGTCCCTCCATTGTTACGATGGTTGATAGACCACCACCGCATAGCATTCCTCCACACATGTCGTCACCGCATGGAAACGATCAGAGAGGCACTGATTCACCTTCAGTGGGCGCAGTATTCCCGGGTCAAAGACAATTATATCCTTCGTCTGGTCTTCCTCAACAGCAACATCCATCAAGCCAGGCAATTTCCAACATGTATGCCGAGCTTGAAGGAAGATCTTACAATCACTCACCCTCCTTCATTTATGACAGCAGAGCCATATCAGTGGCTGCCGCAGCAGCGGCTGCAATGGAACAGGAGAGGGAAAGGCCAAAGGGAACTGCTTCACCGATGGATCCACCTTATCGGCTTAGAAGCTCACCTCCACCACTTTCATCCGAAGGTCTTCAGGGCGACTCATTACTACACCTTTTGCAGGTAAATAAGAATTCCAAAATTCATTGTTGTTGCTCAAATATCGGAGAAAGCAGTGATTTAATTTATAAATTACTTTTTTTATTGCAGCGTTATCCCATCATGTGGCAAGGTTTATTAGCATTGAAGAATGACAGTGCGGCTGTTCAAATGCACTTTGTTTCGGGTAGCATGAATGTGGCTCGGGATTCATTACCATCAAATCCTGATGGTTCTATACCACCATTAAGGATATCTCAGAGAATGAGGTTGGAACAAAATCAATTGGAAGGAGTTACCAGAAAATTACAGGTATGTTTTTGTCATGTCATGACTTTCTTGCGAATAAAAATGTCTAATCCTGGAAGCTCATATTTTATTATGTAATGCATTTTTCCACAGATCAATCCGGAGCATTGTATGCTGTTGGCTCTCCCATGCGGAAGAGATCACATGGATGTTCTCCACCAAAGCAACAATCTCCGACATGGCTTTATCACGTATCTACAACTGAAGCAGGCTGCTGGAATCGTCAACATTTGTCATCCAGACACCCAACAACCAGCTTACGTGATTCACATCTTTCCATCGTGTGACTTTGCTAATGAAAACTTGGCCAAAATTGCACCTGATCTGTTGAGTGGCGTTGCTGACATTGCCCATCTACTTATTGTCATTGCCACCGTATAAAAACCATATTTGAGGAAAATGATTCAAAATAATATGTCTACACATCAACAACAAGAAGAAGATAAAATTAATATATTTTCTATGAAAAAAAGTTTCTTCCAGTGTCTTTAACTGAACTACGTTACTGCTAAAAACTAATTTAGTAATTCTTTGAAAAAGTACACAACTTAATTATTAAGCTCTACAATAGAATATAAAATATGGAAAACCTTGTAATGCATTATTTTGTTTCTACTTTTTAAATTATATTTCAAAATCATCTGAACAGTATTTACACTTAGCTTCATATTATAAAACTGCTAATACTTTTAAAAAAGAATTCAATGTGATACAGAAATATATAGTGAATCCTTTTTATGAGTAGTGACAGGACAGGGAAATGCTAAAAACAAAATAATTTAAAAACATAGATGTAAAACAATAATACTATCTTCTGTCAAATGTTCGTTGATTGCTGTATTTAGTGTGATTTCGGTAAAGTTTTTCGACTACACCATCCATTCTATAGAAAAATTGCCCTCGCCATGAATACTTTAGGGTTTAGAAGTCAATGGTTTTAGATGTGACCCTGTTTTTAGCACCGTAATATTTGTAGAAATTACACGGGTTTAAAAATAGAATAGTACATTGGAGCAACTTGATTTTAAATAGGAAAGAAAACTACTCACTTTAAAAATCATTCTTGTAGTTGATTAACACACAATGTTCACGATTGGTTTAAAAATGAAAGATTCAGAGATGACGTTTCAAGTTAAAATAGAAAAGAAACAAGGCTCTCAATTGCTCAATTAGCTGCTACAAACTCTAGGAAGAAAAAAAATTGTTTAACCTTGTACACTATCCATCGTTATACCTAATATTCATAGAAGGCATGATATTTAAAGAATAATTTGCAAATTAAGGCTAAGTGAAGATAATGATGATAATACCTATTATCCAACTCGGGGTTTAAAGTCTAAAAAAATTATACCTAAAAATGACTTTTTCTTATGAAAAAAAAACTTTTCGTACATAAAACATACGTCCTTCAAACAGAAACATTTTAAACTTTGTAACCATTAAAATTAAATAATATTTAAAATCACTAAATTAGAACACTTGCTTGCCAGAAGAAACTATAATCTAATCAGATAAGGAATGTTAGCATGAAATTACAGTAATCTTTTTTATAAACAAGCTACACAATTTGCATTTCTGGAAATGTCATTGCCAAAAAACTATGCATTCTTTTTACTACTACTAAATTACAAGTTTATAATACGTATGTTTACAAAAAAAAATTAGAAAAACCTTTTGAGATTTTTTACTCATCAGAAAAACGTATAAAAAAGTTGAGGTTGTTGTTACTACTTTCACTAGACAAAAGGAACGAATTTATTGAGATAAAAAATAATTATTGATTTGCCGCTACCACTACTACTACTGTTGTTGTTTACATGCTAAATATACAAAACTCATATGCATTTCAAATTTCCATGATGCATTTTTTCTTAAAAAATAGATTTAAAAATTACAAGTCAGGTTTACATACACAGAGGGAAAAAATATATACTAGACAGGTAACATTAATGGGTCAGAAAAGTCTACTAAGTACATTAAGTATACTTGATAAACACAGAAAAAGGATGCTAGAGGAGTTGGAACTAAAATGTGCAAGAATTTATATATGATAATTGTTAAATAATCTTAATTATTATATAAAATGGTAATACTAATTATGGTATATAGAATCAGAGAGAACGATTTATATTCTTTTTGTTTTGCATTTCGTTTGTTACTGTTATAAAAATGCTTTTATAATGATACTACTACTTATTATTATGGAAGAATTCTATAAAACGGG
Source organism: Entomobrya cf. arborea Gr-Col-00668 (assembly GCA_034699025.1). Classification (NCBI taxonomy): domain Eukaryota; kingdom Metazoa; phylum Arthropoda; class Collembola; order Entomobryomorpha; family Entomobryidae; genus Entomobrya; species Entomobrya cf. arborea Gr-Col-00668. The sequence goes on from JAQIWN010001669.1 coordinate 14,543, forward strand.
CAAATCCATCAAATAAATATAAATAAAAAAATGTGAAATATATGTATATACAAAAAACATTGAATGTAAAGTAACAAGTAAATACTAAAAACTTTTTTAGTGTATAAAGTAAATAAATTGAAAGTAGTTAGTTTAAAATATAGATATTATAGGTTATACACCTACATTACATAATTATATATGAAAACAAGAGAGAGTACTAAAAACAATTAAATTTTTGTGTGTGTATTCGTACGTCCTACTATATATACCGTAAAAAACCTATTGTAAATCGAAAATATTATATTACATCTAAATAGATATATATATAAATTATATATACATTATGATAACGTGTTATAATTTTTTGATGGAAACGTGTAATTTACCTGTGACCCTAGCGAAAAGTATAAAAAAATTATTGAATATGGTAGAATTAGTGTATTAAATTAGCGTTTAAAAAAATAAAAACATGAATTGAGAGTATACATAGAAAAGAAGCGCGACGATACTCCACACACAACACACACAAAAACACATAATGATAATTTTAATTTTTATGATACAGTATATTATGATGATATAAAATACATATACATATTATCTATGTTGTGTAAAATGGAGAAAAGTAAATTTGCTTTCACCAGCAAGTAAAAACAAAAAAAAAATGAAATGAAAAATAAAACTTGTAAAACCACCATAATTATATTGTTTCTTATTATACTTATTACAATTTATAGCCATAAGAAAAAAGAGTTATTTTTATGTAATGCCGGACTTTAAAAAAAAATATACAACCGCGGATTCCAGTTTTTGCGCGTAATAATAATACTTACAATTGTTATATTTAAACAAAAATCAATTTGTCAGTGTAGCGCAAGTATATGATTAAATTATATATCTGTACTGTTTTATCAAAAACATATTTACAACAAACAAACAATATAGTTTTGCGTCTCGTTAGTATTTTTTCTCATTTTCATATTAAGAATTTTAAAACAGAAGAATTGATTCCATTTAAAAATCTACCTACAAACTCAATTAAAAATCAGTCTTATCTATTTTCACGTAAATTATTACAGCAACTGGTTTTCACGAAAAAAAAACAATACAAAAAATTTTTCAAAGATTTTTTTTTTCAAGTGGGTAATAAAACAATAAAAAATAGTCAGTTAAAAAATTTTCATCATCATGAGATATTGTTTCAACAAAATGTTATAATGCATATTATACTAGTACCCAAATAAACAAGATATACAAAAAAATCTAAATATATGTTTCGTCATCATCAGTTTAGGTATTTTACAAGAAAAAACAAATTCCTAAAATATTATAATACATACAAATCTTCGTAACAAAATTATTATATGAATTGTTATTTGTGGAGTAAATAAATTCAAAAACATCTACAGATTTCATGAGAAAATCCGTTGGTGTCGTGTTACAATTCATTTAACCCATCCATTATATTATCCAATGCGTTGTCTGACAATGCCCCATATCTCACGAAATTCGCCATTTCTCTGTCTACGGCAAATTACATTACATAGCATTCAAGCTGATCGCGCCCCAGGTTTTAATTCATGGCACAAAATAATTTCGTCATAAAATCACTCTTGTTTATTGCAATGTCATATTTTCAAATTATCATTTTTAAAGCAATCGTTTTGCGTATTACATTGTTTGTTTTGTGCAAACAAGACAAGGGCAAATATTTCGTCACTGTCACCGATTCAAGTAGTTGGAATCATGGCGTAAAGATCAAATTTAAGGTAAACAGTATCAACTGTGAATTAAATAATCATAATCATCCTCGAAAATTTTCAACCTTTTCAGGGAATCAATGAAAGGGGCAAATTTAGCATGTACATTAATATTTCATATCGCATCACGTACCTCTTTTGTAGGATGATCTCTAACTGAGACTTCAAATGATCATAATCCTCTTTGTCTGCAAGAATAAAAAACACATACCTCTGAATGTGAAAATTGCCATCTTTCACACAAGCATAATAAGAAAGCATCCTTGATTCGATCAAATTGACGATTCCTTTTTATAAGAAAACCGCACGATTTTTTTTTCAACTGTACTGTACTCGAAAATTTGCTACTTAGGTAGCTCTCTCATGTGATGATATGTTCAATGTTTGAGGTGTTGACTAACCGAATGAAAATGAAAATCCTTTGTTCAACAAGTCAAAATGCTTTTTTATGTACAAAAATTGCATCAGTTTCAATTCAATAAATTATCACGCATGCATGTGGTAAAAGAGGGATATTTTTGTGTGAAAGATTGCAACTTTGAGAAATTTTCAGTCTTATTTTTGACTGCCACTGTGTCACACTAAATTTTCGACAATGATTTTCTTTACCGTTTGTTAAAAACTACCGTGTGCTTACCTTCACTTTTGTGTGTTCGTGTAACTTCCGTTGTTGTATTTTTCAAAAGCTTCGCCATAAAGCTAAACTATTCATTTTAAAATGGCAAGGCCCTTTGTGGCCATTTGACAGTGTTCCAAACCCAAATATTTTCACTAACCTTTAGAAATATGGAATCGACAAGACTGATAAGCTTTCCAAAATCCAAAATCTTGATATCACTATTATTTTTAGTCTCATGGAATATTTCAATAGCATTTGCTGATGAAGAGGTAGTGGAAGCCACAACGTTTAGACCTCCAAGATTATCAGCAATTTTGCGGAACATTGGGTTATTGCACATCACAACTGAACAGCCAATCAGCATAGAGCCAACTGCTGAGGAATTCACGGCTTCTCCAACTCCAGTCACCAGATTACCTTTGAGAAGAAGAGTCAGTGTGAGAGTACGGCGTTTGAAAGATTTGAACAGGGCAGGAAGGAACTCTTCCTTTTCACCTGAAATTTTAAACCATGATGAAAGTAGATCCGTGCAAAATTTTGAGCCAAGTTTTCCAAGAAAGCCAAAGAGATCACGAGAAACAAAGCCAATAAGGTCAGCACCACCCTTGCCCTTATCGAAAATCTCAGGTATTGACCAAGGTGGCACAAGGCATCCAGGAGAAATTATCCGCAATGCATTAATCAATCATACACTCGAACATGGTGGTGAGCAAGACTTGGATAAGCTTGTCTTCTCCAATTTGCCAAACGGATCTAAACTTGTTTTGCGAACAGTGAAAATTATTCGCACGGATGGGGATGGAAACCCGATGGACGAGGAGGAAGGCAAACAACCAACTTATTGGGATGTAACTTTAGCTAATGCAACTGATTCTAGTATAGGTGATGGTGAGGGGGAGGAAGACGACGAGGAGGAGGATAGTGATGAAGCTGAGGAAGGTAGTGGGAATATTGAGGAAGAAGCTAGCACTAGAGAAATTACTACTCCAGAAGCTTTAACTTATGTGGATGATAGTGCAACTGGAAGTGGTAACGCAACTTTTGGGGTGAAAAGTAAGAGAAGGAGGGGAAGGAAAAAGTCGGATTTGGAAAGCGCAGGTACACACTCTGCTGCAAATTATCACCCCGTAAATGGCTATGGATCCTCGGATCGAGATAAGGAACATGGAACAACTCACTTTCATGGGAATACGCACGGAGATACACACAAACAAACGTATACAGGTACAGAAAATATAAAACTGTAGTTTTCATTTAAGGCCTAGAGAAAGAAATTAAATGTGAAAAATTTGGGGTTGGGGTTTTGACATGAAATGTTACAGTTACGGATGGGAAGGATGTGAAGCCTTATCATGGTACAGAGAAAGGCTTGACGGATTATTCAAATGATCATGGAAAAATTAAAAAGGATGAAGGAGAACGTTTTAAAACTTCTCGGAAGAAAAACAAAGGAAGGAAAGTGACGGTGAGTTTAAAAAATGATTACGTTTCACATGCATGCTTGCACTTTCTGCATTTCCTTTATAACAAGTCCATTTTGTCATGTTTTATATGTGAATTCAGTTGTGTAAGTGTTGATAATGCATTAGTATAAAATATTTTAAAGATTGGCATTTGATTTCATAGTTTGCATTCTTTTTACATATTCTAAGAATATTTGAAAATGATTTTTTATGAGCAGAAGGTGTTTTATCGAGGTCAAGAGAGAAAATAGTCAAGTTTACGTCGTTTCGGTGTATTATTCTGGAAAATATGGATTAAACAGTTTTAAAGAAAAGTTGAATGCACAATTCGACACATATTACACAGGTTCCCTGAAGCGGAACAATATTTATGATGGGTATGAGATATACGATATGAAGATAAGTAGCGAGAAAGACTAGTGTAAATCCTTACACATTTAACTTTTAGCCACTGATAACTGGTTAGACTGCACTGCAGCCACTGCAGGCAATAGACACGCTACTCATCGGATTACCTAAAGGTCTATCTGTATTAAAAACAAGGATCACCCCAATTTTTTATGATTAATTATTAGCAAAGAGTACACTTGAGTTGAGATACATATTTTTAGTTAATTATTCATTTTGGCCATTTACTTTATATTTACAGACCTTTTTTAAACAGAGCTAAATATATTTGGATTCGCACTGACAAAATCCGTTTATGGAGACATAAAATAAAATGACTTATTTTGTGTCAGTTTAATACATGTTTGCTTTCAACTAACGACGTACTTATGACAGTTAAAGGGTAGAGATGAAGCGGGTCCCGCGTTTCGCACGTTTCCCACAATTTCCGTGCGAAAGCTTTCTCATGGAATGCGAAAGTATCAGAAAATCCATTTTTTA
>JAQIWN010001670.1:0-19254 GCA_034699025.1 Entomobrya cf. arborea Gr-Col-00668
TCGAAAAATGCGATTTAACATGGACATTATACGAGAAATATTGGGTTTGGTCCTCGCATTGTGCAGCTTAAAATAGCGTTGAAATTTAACGTTAAACTCGAACGTTTTAAACAATAAGCAACATATTTCCCATTCGGATCTTTGCACTAACAAGCTACAAAATTAAGCCTATACTTTGCATACTTATCAAAATGCGTATATGGTGTTTTGTACCTTTATATTATACATACATGCAGAAAGCACAAGAAAATTAATCAGGCCGAAGAAGAAGGGATGGGCTGCAACTCAAATAAAACGTTTGTGATTGTATTTTTCTACATCAAAAAATCTTATTTTAGTGATTTGGTACGAGTATTTTAAGAAAAATTACGCAAACGATACAAAATGTGTATATTTATGTTCTTATCTCTCTCATATGAAGATACAGATATATTTACTATAGAGATTGTGAGTATGCCTTTTGTTCTAAATCTACATTACACTAAATAACATACACATATTCCTCTACAGGTTAACGTCGTATCCAGAATGTTCCTTTCTAATTTATATCACGTCTTTTTATTAGACACACTGCGAAAAATAATCCAGCCGAAAGAAAAGGGATGGGCCGCTACACAAAGAAAACGTTTTTGAGTAAACTTATCTGTAGTACATAAACGCAGTATATATCGTAGGTTCAAGTATCCACCCAAAAACTTATGACGAAAATATTACACAAAGCATTATACACCATATAAAATTTTGTTTGCAGAGCTCTCATGCAGATACAGAAGCATTTTAACCACGAACAATAAGAGTGACTCGTTCGTTTCTTGTCATTAGGTTTTGTGAGCTTGAGTCAATAAGTACACTAAATTTATTCCCTTGTAACATGAAGTTAGAAAAAGTATTTATTTTTAACAGAAAGTTTCACCAGAAAATTGTGACAATTAGCTTAAACGTATAAATTGCTTAAGTGCTATAGTTCACCAAAGTTGTACTGAAACAACTTTATACCAAAAATATTTTGTGATTTATATAACAGTCTAGTGATATTTTATAGAAAGAAAAACTTTTTTTAAATTAATCCGGCATATTGTGTAGAATTACAAGAATACTATCATACAAGTTTAATAACGAACATTATGAAAACATAAATATATCAAAATCAATTATTTTATTGACGCTTGCAAATACTTAACACCAAATTATTTAGCAGAGTTGTTGTTTATAAATTTAAACAAATTAAAAGTTCCTGATATTCTTTGGTATATATTGGAAGAAAAACGGAGAAACCCAGTAGTCAAAAAATAATACATGTAAGTTAACAAATTGTAAGCTTTTTATAGTAACTTATCTTTGGGCAATCCAATATTTTAGTAGCATACATATGTAAATTATTTAAAGCTCTTTCAAAAAATAAAAGGTTTTCAAATAAAATGGTTTCTTTTAAGAGAGTACTCTTTGATCTGGATGTTTTTTAATTTCGTTTAAAAACATTTCGTTGTTCAGACTTGTTTATCCCTTATAAAATTGGAATAATTATTAGTCAGATTTAAAAAAAATACTATTTTATTTCGTTCGATAAGCCTGCATATAATATTACCTGTCAAAATTTAAGATCTACTGCTTAGAACTACTGCACTACAAAAAACTAGTATTATATTTACGATGTACATATAAATATTTCAGTTAAAAAGCAACAGCAAAAACTATTTTATTTTGTTGGATTAAACACTACTCATCTTCATTAGTTCATGAAATTTGCAAAGAAAATCAGTAAATTTAATTTCTTTTTCACAACATCACTACAAATAATTTTACGGGCTACATTTTTGGAATTCGACTTAAAATAGCTTGACTCTTGTTCATTTTGGGTATAATAGCTTCATAGTGAAATCCATTGAAAATCATACAAGATCCGTTCGTTTATGCAATAAAAACTTTAACTGATATATAAGTGTAAAGTTGGTTGCCGTTTAGTTATATGCAGAGTACAGTCAGCCATCTTGAAACCTCTTTTGCCTGACCTAGTACGTACTAGTCTTTGAGCTTACTAGAAAGTCATTCCAGACCAAGCTTTTTGGGATGGGCTGCCAGATTATATAAATACATATATGTCATCAGAAAGTAATAGAAAAGTGAAAAATTATACGACATTTTGTATTGGCAGAATTTTGCATGACAGTATTTTAATGTTTCGTTTAGCAGTTCTTACATTTAAAAAAACTTAAACTGGTCAAAATAATTAAATTTGGACGTATTCAAAACATAAATTATTTTTCTTGGGCTTAAATGATTTTCAAGGATTAAATCAGAAGACACAGTAATACGTTTAGTGCAATACCAATTTTGATTTAAAACCCGAACATTAAGTACTTTCAAAAGGAAGAAATAACTGATAAGGATCGAAATTTAATGTATTTGTTTGTTCAAAGCAAAACAATTTAAAAACCAAAACCAAATATATATTTTGTAATTAATTTAGAAAGAAAAAGCTTTCCCAAACTCTTTAAATATAGCCTTGTCCTTTATTTCAAAAATTAAACTTGCAAAAATTTTAGTTTTGAACATAATAATACGATGATTTTCTATCCTAAAGCTTGCTCAAAAACCTTAACTGCTCTTAAGTTAAAGGCTAGACGATAAGCTTAAAACCAGTTCAAAATAGCATAAAAAGCGCTTTTATTACTCGATAATGTTTGGAATCATCATTTATAGGTATTGAGAAATTTTATGTCCATACAACATTTCAAAGCAAAATAATTACTCATATGTCATTATTTCGAAAATTCTACTGGAGCAAACCCGTTATTTATATGTTTCAAGAAGTAAAGTCTAGCATTCATTAATTCCATAAAAATTATCGTGATCAAAACCAGGTATAGAACAATATAGTTCTTGTAATTCTGCACACTAAACAAACTAAAAAAATATGCATTGAACATAAATAAAGACATGTATTTATCCTTAGTTCACACAGTTGATGCCATAAGGTTTATAAGCATATAATAACTGTAATACAATTAGTATAAACAAGACAAGACCATGCTGAGAAATATGTGCAACTAAAAGGTTGTTATGTAACAAACCATTGAATCTTTTTGTACGACAAACATTGAGTATTACACGAATTTTAAGGCTTGTCAGTCAGCTCATAGTTATTTAAATTAATTTATCATCCAGTCACACAGTGTTTAAAATAATTTAGTCGCATTAAAGCAGTATCAAATATTTTGTATTTTATGGACTTTAACCAGAGCAAGCAAAGCATAAAGCTTAAAGTAAATGCCATGCCAATTCATATTTCTTATTTTTAGGTCCTTTTTGCTTTCTAGGTTGTAGCACTGGAACAAGAGAATTTTCGCTATCATACAGTAAATTTCATGATATATTTGGTTAGTATGCACGCACATACTTACATTAGTTAATCAGATAACTATATTTGACATGCATAGTAGATAGATATGCTATATACAATATATAGGTATACATTTGCATGGGTGAAATATTTCGACGCCATTTTAAGAGTTTTTAGTGCCTTGTTATCTTGTTGAAATTTTCATTCAGATCTTTTTAAGCCATTTACTCATATTTTGCAATTTAACTGGTATAGAATATATTTAAATACAAAAATCATATTTTGCAACATGTCTATTTACAGTTTTTGAAAAAACTCAACTTTCCTTAATTCAGTGAGCACATTTAATTATTTACTTTTGAATTGACGCGTTCCTTAAATTTTTCGTTTTCCAGTCATTGAATAAATGTTCTGGTTTACTATAAAATAAAACAAGTTTTTTAGTAGTTTGCCTGCAGGTGTAAATTCTCCAAGTTTTTTAAATACCTAAGTTCAACCACGTTTTTTATACAAAGTAATAAATGTTTATTTGAATAAAGTATTGAATTTAAATAGAATCTTGCGGCGGTACTTTGACTAATTTAGATGGCCATTTTTATTTTTTCTATAGCTCAACTTACACCTTCAAGGGAAGCAACTATAATCAATTCACCTGTAGCATGCAGCAAAGATTTTCATTTCAGGTGAGTATAAGCTTTGTAGTTTTCCGGTACTTAAATTCTTGATATTTAATGAGTGTTTAGTTGTCAACTATAGCTATGCTACGTTTTTGGTTTTTATTTTAACAGTAAGATTGAGGAACTAAGATTCCACCTTAATCTATGGTACATATTTTACGCACCAAGAAATGAGTTGCAATTTACAAGGTAAAATTTAGAAAGTTTGGTTGTTTAATGCAACTTTTTGGGACTTTATCCAACGTTTAAAGTAATAACCACTCTTTTTATATCTTTTACAGAAAGTAATGAAGCCATTTGGAATTCTGATCAGATTTTCATTGGAGTGATTAAATTCCTGCATTAAGGCTGCACCGGAAAATCCTTTATCCAAACATGATCTTTTATGAATCTTCAATTGAAAATCTAACATCAGGACTAACATCTATGAATTCATCCCGAACTACCAAACACGGACGCATCTCATTAGGACCATAGTACAACATTGCAAATCAGGGACATTGGAAACAGGTTACGATTTTACCGTAGTAAGCAATTGCTTGCATTTTATTGTGTAGGTTAAAATAGACAGTTATATTTTCCACCAAAATTCATTTTCAGTTCGAATTCTTCGGCCCTGTCAGTTTTTAATTTTAATACTAATTTTTTAATATTTTGTGGATTCAAAAATGAAAATTATGGTTTACTAATTAGAAACTCACACACGGTACACTAGTACTTTTATTTGGTAATGATTTCAGGGATTTTTAAAAAAGGAGGAGAGTTTTTGCAGACAAGGTTAAGCTATATTACTCTTATTAAGCTTTTAATTACTCAAAGTAATTAAAAGTTATACTCTATTCGAAAATAACTTTTAAATAGTAATCCTAAATTAGGAAAAAAATTTATTAGTTTAAAAGTCATGAGACCGAAAAGCTAAAAGGCTATTGGGGAAAACCTTCGCTAACAAAAATATCCAAAAATTACATGAGAAATAGATGACTTAAGATCTTCTATGATTTAGTAGACTTGTCCAACAAGAAAAGAGTAATCATTTGCCAAAGGTTTTGCACAAAAAACCTGGTTAATTATGTTTTTAAACTGTGTTAGTCTCTTTCAAATTTGGTGGATTCCGTCCAAGAAAAAAAGATTCCTCAAATATCGATTAAGTACAAATAAATTTTATTTCTAGATTAAGACTAATAATTTAGGAAACGCAATAGTTCGAATAAAGGTAATAATTCATAAATTAAATGGAATCATTTCTACTTTGCACATAAAACTGAAATTTAGAGTAAGACAACGAGGCGATCAAAAGTACTTTCATGTCGGTTTTTATTAAAATCCAGAAACTAATATATCTTCATATACATGTTTATTTAAACGAAAACACGAGATGTGTCAACGAACTCTTACTTTACAGTAATTTTGAAAAATGGAGCCTTGTATAACGTAAAATGTTACGTGTGTTAAGACGACATAACTGTTGAATATTTACAAGTTCTAATTGCTGGTAAGGTATACAGCATTATGAAAATATATGAGAATAAAATTTTAAATCCTTTAACTGAGCATGCCAATGTTTAGACCTTAGGTAAAATTATTACTTTTTGGTTTATTTCGTTAAAGTAAAATTTGGCCCAAACACGTTTTGATAAAACATATTTCAAGTTGCTTTAAGATATTGATATGCCTTTTTAGTGTTTCCTTTTTTTGAAGCTTTCGAGCAGTTTCGTACCGGAAATTATAAATTGTACGTAATAAATCAGGTCGTGTTGAAACTACATAATGCTCAGGCATTAAAGAAACAACGTAAACTTCTGAAAAATTTTAGTCGGGCACGTAGTTTACTAGTAGAAAAATTTGAGTATTTTTGAAAAGAAACTAATGGCCAATTTAGCAACGTTACGCAAAGTTTGCATAAAATTACTTCGAAGCACGTGATTTTCTCTTACAAAATTGTATTTCCCAAGCTCAAATTGTATTTGAATGGAATGGATATTTTTGTAATTATACTCGAAGTTCATCTGTGTATGCAAGCTTACTATTTTATATGAAGCAAGAAGCACAAAACAAACGTATTGTTTTTGCAAATGTATTGCAATGATCCCAGTATTTTTTTAAATAGCCATTTCAATATGTTCGTATCACTAAACAACATTATTAATACTTTGTCTCGAATAATCAAAGAGTGACTTATACAGTTCATCTACACGTTTTGTTGCGAACTACTTGTATTTTATACTGTTTTTGGGATACTAATTTCTGACATCAGTTGAAATAAATAATTACCGCCTACAAGCTTAGAACGCTGAATCGTATCATACTTTGTTTCTAAACAACACAGTTAATTTTACTGCTTAAAAAAGCTTTTTGAATCTTGAAATTTGTATTGTCAAATTTGCATGTAAAAAAGAAAAATCAATTTTGAAATAAAAGAAAAGTTTGTAGTCAAAGAATCAAGTCTAATTATAAGGTTGTTACGGGCTGAGGTTTTTCTGTTACATTCAGTGTAAGCACCTAAAAATCTATTGACACAAAAAAGTAATGGTCAGTAGTTCATAGTTAATTAATTGTTAGCAATATGCACTTGCCCAGTAATTAGTTTTTACCGGAACTGAAAAACAACACTGTATCAATTGTTGAAATACTGTAGTAGATTACCTGTTGTTTCTTATCCTGACCGGATACCAATGCAAATATAAGGCTGAAAATAAAAAAGTAAATGTGGTTTGTGACCAAAGCAAGCAACAGATTAAGGTTTTAGTTACTAATGACAAAAATTAACGAAAAGAATGAAATGACTCAGATACGAGACTTAAAACTGATACTAAACAATTTAGTTTTACACAAACAAAAGCGTTTTCACTAAATTTGTAAAATTTTATCAATTTTAAAAGTTTTTTCGAGATATAATTTTAGTACTCAGTTGTAGTAAACAATAAATGCGAATAGAATGGTAAACCATAGAAAATATGATAAATTCGGCTTATATTTCATTTAATTTTTCGATTCGACAGACTTGAAATGCTTTTATTATGCTTACTATTCTTTTTATTTACATTTTGTATGTGTAAGAGAAGTCCAGATTTCATCATAGAGAAAACCGGATGAGCTTTTTCATTCATTTTCATTACAATAAAGATGTCAAGGACAATTATTGAAATAGCAAATAAGAGTTATTGGAAAACTTATATTCGTACCATGTTTAAGTAAAATGTTTAAAGACAAATTTGAGCAAACAAAGTTTGATAGATATTTACAGCACATTTAAGATTTACTTCTTTGGCAACAACTTCGTTTTGTTCAACTTAAACTTTTGAATAATTTATCATTTTGAAAGATAAATGAAAGCTTCACATCACCAGTTAAATAAATGTTATTGAAACATAAAAAAAATCTAAATTATATATCCGAGCTTTATTTTTTGATCAACGAATCTATTATCTTGAAGAAGTCTAAGAATATAATGTACGAAATTAAACTATTTGACAAAATCAAATAAATATACTTCGATGCATCCAAATTTGTCGAACATTGTAATTACAGTCAGAGTTATATCTTTATTAAACAATTTAGGTTTTTCATTTGTCAAAGACTGTACCCAGTTGTCAATGTAGAGTTAGGTGTAACACTAATTATTCAAATAAAATAATGTTATTAAAGCAACGGGGTTCAGATTCGAATCGGAAAGATTCGATCAGTTTAGTACAGGTAATTAGCTTGAAAAAGTTCAAGAGTAGATTCACCATATTCCGGTTAGCGACTTGAACATTAAAACTAGTAAGTTTTTACTGATTGTTCTTTCATGAATTTATGAACTGCACCGATGAAAAATATTTGCATTAAGACCTGGTCCATACGTTGTTCGTTTCTGAAGCCTATATGTTGAATGATCGAAAACCTTGATGTTGGGAAAGCGGGGTAATCAGAAGCTTATTTTATGCAAAATTTAATAAAAATGCAAATGGAAAATGAAGTTTTTTTAGTCAAGCAGGGCAAATTTTAAGCCGTAAAATGTGTCACAAATTTTTCAAGTTTTTAAATTCTTCGGCTTATCCCAGCTTGTTTATTTTATACAAAGCTATAAAAGTCATCTAAAATTTTATCACTGATTCATAAATGTACAATGGTCATTAATCAATGCAAATACTAATGATGAAATTTTGACAAGTGGATAAATTGGGCGTACAATATTTGTATCCACGAAGAAATTGTACAAGACGTGTCAGTCCATAAGGGTAGAAAACCAATTTGTGACGCTGGTTAATTTAAGCTCTTATTTTTGATGCTGGCTTATTAATGACTTATGGAAGAACATGATCATTCTTTGTAAGATTCATCCTGATTCTTTAGACCTTAACTTTAGAGGTTAACTTAACAATTAGATCTAGGAAAGGGGTGTATACGTGACAAGCCTTTCAAAAGAGTTAATTGCAAGCCGGTATGTGTATGTATATGTTTGATAATACAGTTTTTATTGAAACGATTTATAACTGTTTCTTAGTTTAGGCCAAGTTAAAGTTTTATCCAAATGTTTTTAATTCGGAATAAGTGTTTGAATATAATTCAATTGCATTTATTTCCAGTTGTAGATAAACATTGAATACAATTGCTAATTGTTGATTGTATTAGCAGAGCAGTTTACATAAGTTTCTTGATTAAATTCGTTGTTAGAATAAAACTAAGCATTTAAATGGTTATTATATAAATTTATCGTTTGATTTCTGTCCGCCTCAGCAAATTTGACACTATCATTCTTGGCTTCCTAATTTTTCTAGTTGGTTCAAAAATATGTTGTTGAAGTTGAGCCTTTTAATAATTACAGTTATGTTACAACATTGAAATTAAAAGTTTTTAAAAATCGGTTACTGGGGCTTAGATACAACAAAATATACATTTACCACTCATTTTAATTGTACAAATACAAAATTCAATACATTTTATTGAATCAGAACAGTATTGAATTATATTGAAGATGAGTTTCGAAAGTTAAGTGTTCTAAAACCATTGAATGAATTTGAAAAATAAAGTAAAATCCAAAACAAAGTCTTTTGTGATTTTTAAACTTGCTTATCTCCAAAATACATTGTCATTTTTACGAAATTATATGGTATATTCCATTACCAAAATTAAATGTTGTAGGAAAGTGTAAAAAAGTTTCGTTTCTATGGATTTTATAAGCTTTCTTACACAAACAGTAATAGAATACAGGGACTGGTAAACATTCATATTAATCAATAAATAAATTCCATTATTCTACTTATCCACTTGCATTTTTATTATATATTGTTAAATTCAGTACACAAATTGTAACTGTCAGCATATATTTACTTAATTTTTCTTCACACTTCGAATTCTACAATTTGATGCGCAAACGTATATCTGTATTGAATGCGAAATAAATGTGGATCAAACATTCATAAAGCTACTTAATTTAGTTTAAATTGCCTGATCAGCAAGGGTATTGCTGTTGAGTTATTCTACTTGCCACTAAAATTACCGAATAACATTGACTAAAATTTCCTTTTTTAAAGAGTCGTGCTACTTGATGTGTTCTTAAGCTAAATCTCTGTTTTTAAAGTAAAAAGCAATCTGTTTTGAGTAAACTTAAGGTCTTCCCAGGTTCTTTGCATGATAAAAATATTCCCGGATAAACTATTTTATATATATAAACTCGGCATTGAAAACAGAAGTATATTGATAAAAAAATTGTCTAAATATTTTAATCGTCCATTGGTCCGTAACAATGAGGAATATACATACCTCATAAAAACGTAATATGAAAACTTTCATACTCAATCCTATTCTTAACAGCAATATCACAGTTAAATGATTAAGATTTTCTTAAAACTTAACTCCAACGAGCAGCTGTTTAACAAGGCAAGATAACTTCTAATTATTCAAAATCAGAAGTTTTTTGGGCCTTGTTTAACCGTTTATAACTTACCCTTTATCAGTTTTCCTTAAATTCAATAGCAATTTTAAATGCAATGCAGAATACCATTATGAGCATTTTAAGTAGGGTCAAATCAGTATAATATATGGTTTATTAGATTCCAGACAATATTTTCTAACAATGTATGTAAGAAAATAGCTGATTGCATGGGACCCAAATTTAGAATTTCTAAGCAAATCGTTGCCTAAACAGCAGATTTTTCCGCATATTAAACTTCTTTTAGTAAAGCAAAAAGCTAACATAATCGATTACTTGCAACAAAAATGTATTTGTTGCAAGTGCCACATAGTTTTCAAATTTCGAGTTTTACATACTTAAGCCGGTTTTTGTAACAGCCCGATAGTAGTTTGTTTGTAGAGTATGTATGTTAAGCTTATAGGATAATTTGATATGATTGTGTTCTGAGCACATTGAAGAATGCGTGTAGAGTATAATACATAGATGCAGTTAAAGAAAGTAGTGAGTATTGGTAAACTGAGATAATCCTGCATTCAATATATTCAATCCATCACAATATGAAGTGAAAAAGTGAAATATTTAACACTTTGTAAAAGTCGGAGTTTTTTCCTGCTCTGTAATAATTGAAGTAAGTAAATTCAGTTATTAAATTGTACCAGCAATTTCGTAATAAAAATTGGATCATATAGAAGTTCATTTTCAATTTTTTCCATTTTCCGGTTTATTTACTAATTTAAAACTTGTTTACGTTCCCTTGCTATTGAATTTGTTCAAATGAAATAGTTTAACAAATGTCGGCGTTGGTTTCAAAAATATTAAACCGAAAATAAATAAAAGGAACCGCTACTTATCATACCGTTTTGCTTTCGTTGAAAGAAATTTTTTGCGTCATGCTTAATTTAACTCTGCAAATATTGTAACACGGTAGAAGCGCAAGTCAAAAAAACTAAAGAAGTGTAAAAATTAAGAACTACAGGAAATCTCTAAATTTCCCAAATTTTGTCTATAAGTGTAAATTTAACATGGTCTAAACTACTTTACTAGACACTGAGTCCGCAACTATTTCTATTTAATGGAACCTCACTTATGTTTAAGATGTTTTGAAAAAAAATATTCTATGTTGCATTTTATGCAAGCATATGTGGAGCTGTCCGTATGGATTTAATACATTAAATGTGGAGAACTTTTTTTCGGACGTACTTTTTTCAAAAAATCAGAGTAAATTTTTTTTGCATAAGACGACTTCCAGAAAAGAGAGAAAGTATTTTTTTCAAACCAGCTATAAATCAGAAAGGACAACAACACTATTGCATTAAAATATACTTATACTAAGATAATTTGCTTGCGCAGTTATGTATGGGATACTCGTTTGAAATTTTAATATGAACAAAATTTTAGTCAATTTTTTTCAATTTAAAAAGGTACACAAATTACTCAAACCTGCATAACTCAGCGACCCGTTAGAATTTAGTCATGATTTTTCCATTTTTCCGGATAATACAGAACACTCTAACTGGTTTATATTTTCAAAAAATTGGACGGATTCTTTGGCAAATATCAAAGATATGGCACGACAAAAATTTGCAATTTCATGTGAAAACCTCTACGTATAAACAACTTTTTTTGATATCGTCAATTTTTACTAAAGTAAGGATGTTGCCTGTTCTTTGTTCCAGTGATTTGTTGGATGAAATAATAAATCATGTAATTCAAACAAAATATTGTCCTTATATAGTAAAATATGGTGAGAAAATTTAATAAATATGAGGCACGTATTATCAATGCGTTGACGCCAAAACTCATAACTATTATTTCCATTCAAAACTGGGTAATAAGGTTATTATTCAAGGTGGTTACATAAATTTACGAAAAAACTGTAATTTTATTCCATTAATATACATCATGTTTGTAGTAATAATTCACAAAACAATAAAGAAAAAGAAATACATAGATTTTATAATTTCTGATTTAAAAGCACATTAACGAATTTGCTGCTAAATGCTTATTTAAACCGAGGAATTAAAGAATGAGTTTATTTAAATTCAAAAGTCAACAAAATAATGTAGTAGGGTGGTGATAAATTTTCTCTAAGAAAAGACTCCCAAACAAATTTATTTTGCGAAAAATGTTTTCAGACAATTAACAAACAGAGTAACATTAAAATAAATGATGCAAATTGAAAACTAGTTTTTAAATGTTTTTTACTTTGCATAATTTTGTTATAGCGTAATATCGTGAAATAATGTTTTAGCCAGAACACAGGATTAATTTACAAAAAAGGTTAGAGAACTAGCTGAGTTTAGACGTTATTTCTGTGCAAAAAAGCATATTGTAACTGATTGTAAGCAGCATCATTATTTCTGTTTTCTAAGTTTGTAAGAATGGGACAGCACTTTTTAGCTCTTTGCTATTTATTTTGTGTAGCATACTGCAAAACAGTTTTATGTAGTAGAATGTATTCTCAATGTTATTCATGCATTTAAAATCTTACGTAAGGATATCAAATTTCTACTCTATCAATAATTTCTATAACAACGTTCATAATATCTTATTTAAGTATAATGAGAAATGTAATCTATTGAAATGGTAACCTTAATATAAATCATTTGTTACAAATTGGGCAATGACATATAGAAATTCAGACGACATTATTTTTTAACAAAAAGTAGGAATTTTGAATAACTATTACCTCACTCGTTAACTTACTCTGCTAACTATTTATTTAGACGTATATGATTCACCTGAACCCGATTTTGAATCAAACTTCTATTTTAGCAAACAATTTACATATTAAAACAACATTTTCCCATATTTTTGGTTAATCGCTGTGCAAATTAATTCAAAATTCGTACAATTATTTTAATGAATTTTTTAAAATGCAGAATACGTCACAAAAACATATATATCAAACGTACAGAAATTTTTGAGTTCAAAATTCTTAAAAGCAATTTTACATGGAAATGATGGCTGTCAATGTAGATTGTCATCCAAACTTATAATGAATATATGCAAAACTTTGGATGCATTTCATTGGTCTTGTTGGAGCCAGTGCTCTTTCTGGTATCAAAATCAAGTATTTAAACTTCAAAATTCGAATTTCAATAGTTCAACAAAAAAGTACGTTAGTCAGCAGATCAACAGTTACTGAATATAGCTATGAATATGTACCAGGGCATAACATGTCCAGTGAATATAGATTCACTTTAATACTTTTGTGGAATGAGGAGTGAGTACTGAACAGTTGAAATGCTGTATCACGACTAATCTCTATTAATCACATCATCCATTCATTTAATCATTCATTACTTACTTGTGTGTAGCATAACATGCCCACCTTTCAAAAAAAATAGCACCTGCGAATTTAATTATTGTTGGGTTAGTAAGAAATAAAATATTTAAGTTAAAATTCTTGCATACTTACACATTGATACGAAAATTACACGAGCAAGATATCAAATATATTTTTTTAAACTTAATTGTAATGGAAAAAATGTGATGTTAGTTATTTGTTATTTTAATGAAACATTATGATATAATTGAATAAAAGTAAATAATTATTTTGGTAATTAACTTAGAAGTAAGACATTATTTTATGAGTGTTAGTTTTTTTGCAATAAGATAAGTTATATATTAATAATGTTACCTTGTGGAGGTGACATATCCTGGATGTTGTTCCTTATGTTTCTGTCTTTTGACCCATCTTGTTTTTACAATCTGATGGCCGGTTTGCTGGCACCTTCCACATCTAATATTTTGGTCTTGTCTTATGGGAATGTCCTGTTCACTGTCACTTGCCATGTTGTTATCCGATTATTCGAGTTTGGGATTTATTTGTCTTTTTTTTATGCGAGTTCTGTTTCCTTTTCAATTTGGTTTTGGATTGCCGTTAATGAGTTTTCAATGAATGCATGTAAAGCCATTAGCAACACGGTAAGAATAGTGAAAAAATATTATTGGCGTCGTCCGCCTGAGTGTGACTTTCGAAGTAAGCCAATTGTGAAAAGATTTAAGAATGTTTAGGAGAAGGTCCCGCTGAGGGTCACTCCCAGTGTTCCCTATTTCCCACCTCAAATAACCAAAATGCTTCCCAGGTGGGAAATAATAGTAAATAACGGAAAATGGTGGTAAATGGGAAATAAAGTGGTAAATTTGAATTGAAACCTGTAACTAGCCAGCTTTGCATTTCAAACACTCCAAAATACTGTAATATGAGCCCAATTAAGTTTCCGAGACACTAAGGAATAATTTTTTAGTCGCATTTAAAAAATCATTCATCAACTATAACTCATTAGATAACGGTGTTAAATGTAACTGCAAGATACTTTTTTGTGATAGATACATGATTTGTACAGTTTTTTAACTTTGAAATAACTTTGCTTTGATAAACTGACCAGAATTACGAGCTTAAACGTATTTTTCTGTGAATTTGACTTGGTTTTTTGACTTATATAATATTATTTCCCATATTTCCCACTTCCCACTGAAAGCGAAAAATTTTGCTGGGCATTATTTTCCATTATTTCCCACAATATTTCCCACCTGGTAAATACCACCCCGGAACACTGGTCACTCCTTTCTTTATTCCAGTAATAAGGCATCACTGGGATAGAACGAGTTAAAAAAAGTAATTGACACCACGAAGCTACGTGTGTAGCATAACAATATGTATCAAATCAAAATACAGCTTAATATCGATATTATTGGATATTTTCCACAGTTCAAATTACCACTAATTTCAAATCGACTACTACTTCATAACTTGCAATGTTAACAAAATGGCTTTCCATCTCAAATCCACAATATTTCTTACAGTTTAAAAGCACTTACAAATTTAGATTTAACAATTATTTACGTGGTTTTGTTGAATGGTGACGTCTAACTCAAGCATGTTTCCAAAGGAAACAGTCAACATTAAAACGTCTACTTATCAAAAAATACTAGTGTCTACCGAAAACCCTTCCAAAGTTTACCCTTTAAATAGTTTTTGTTACATAGTAACCCTATGTTGCTAAAATAATATTTCTCTAGACTGTTGTATCTCCTAAACGAATATTAGAATGAACTTGCAACACTGCCACTGCTTAGCTGGTTAATTTTTTAGTCAACAAGTCTGTCTTTTCTTTTTCATGCGACATAAATTTGGTATGAAATATAATTTTATTTTTGGGCAGAATTATGCATAAAAAAGTAATTGAGTGAACAAATATTCGCACCCACATTATACTTGAACCGTTTCGCGTTTGGAACTCATCATCTAGTGAATCCCAATTCTTTATTTTTCATTTTATTAATTCATTTCACTCAAACTATTATATTGTATTTATATTAGAACATCGATTTACTTAAAATTAGTACTAAGTCGCAGTGAAATCGATATCTAAGTGGCTATTAAGGTGTAAATAAAACATTCCGGATTTCGTTTTAAATTTATGCAAGACAAAAATGAAATCAAAAGAGGAAAATGAAAACTATATTTTAGCCAAGAGCACTTAAAATATGAAACATCTGAAACTGGATATAGGATTAGTGAAGAAAATTGTAGCTAGGTAAATATGGTGAAATCAAATTCTCCCATATTTATTAGTTCGTTGTTTGCTTTAAGCCAACAATGCCAACTATCAATAATCCCCCAAGGAAAAAAAAGTTTATAGAATGATAGTTTGAATTTCTGATTTAATTGTCAACTTCATGAAAACTTGTTTTAACATGTTCGTACCCATTTTCAGGGAAACTTTTCATAGTCTTTACTTTTCTCTGAATAGGATTGCTCTTTTACAGCACTTACTGTCCCACGAGCAAGACAATCTGTTTTGTGAAATAGAAATTCCTTTTCGAGAGCCATTTAAAAGTAACTAATAATCCTACAAAACACAATCGAGATTCTCACCTTACATTTAATTTCTGGTTTCTAGTTTAATTTAAAATTTCGTCTTATTTTTTACGTTAAGTATTTTGTAATACGTCTTACTTTTTTACGTTAAGTGCGATTGGAAAATACATATTGGTAACAAACAAAAATTATTCTCCTGACATTTTTGAAATACAAAACAGTACAGGATTATCAAATATATTTTGAAGCCAAGTTAGAAATGCCGGCTTTAATTTTATACAAAACCACCGATTTTTACTAAAAACCCGACGCATTTTTAACCAGAATTTCCCAAAGTATTAAAGGGAAAAACATAACAAGCACTTGCTTTGGTAACAAAACAAGACAGCTTTACTCGTGTTTGACTCGTAACCTTTGTCTTATAGACAAATTTTGATTTTATATTATTCTAGTCGTTATACTATTCGTCTTCTGAGATGAATAGTTTCCAATGATCAATTATTTAATAATATCGAAATCCTAATAAAATGCGATGAGGCAACGGCAGAAACGATTTAGGAAAAACTTAAAAAAATAAAACAAATTCCTACAACAAAAACCATAGAGTTGTAATAAGCAATTGTACCAAACTCTATTGAATGTGCTAAGGCATACTGCAAATTAAGCCTTTAAACTCCATTGGGCGAAAAAAAATATTTTCGGTAAATATAATCTCATTTTATTCGTCGAAAGTAGATCACGGTAAATAGCTTTACATTGTTTCTAGTTATTTTTGGGAAAAAACTTAATGGAATCATTAGCCAGTTTTTTAAGGTTGAATTAAAAAATAACAATGACGAGATCCACATAATTTCAAACCAGTTTTGTTGGAAACTCTGTTCCGGTAAACTATAAATAAATCATTTTTGTCATAAAAATATCAACCTGTTAAAGTTTTTTTGGGCAAATATTTTTAACTATTTGTTTTCAGCTTTGCTTAAGCATATTCCTGATATTTTTTAAATATTTTGTTCTTGCATTTCTGAGGTGTCTATTCACTTTTATTGTTTCTCCACTTGTAAATTTATAATGAAAAATATGCATAATATATTAATGATTTAAGTTTAATTGCTGATTCGTTCAGTTACAATTGTCGGTGGTACATAGAAACGTAGTTAGTTTTGAACGTATTGGTAAATTCAGTTCAAGTAAAGTTTAAAACAAAAAATAGACTTCACAACAGACTATGAACACAAAAGATAATAACTGCAAGTAACTGTAGCACTTAATTTTTTAAAAATCTGATTTTTTCACTGTCTGTTGTACCAAATTTAATTATTTGAGATTAAGTAAGATACATCATAAATTATTTAGTAATCGTTTTTATTATTCAGGAAGTTTTTGACTTGACTAGCCTAAGTGGTTAAAATATACCAATTACGCCTAACAAATGTTTGTTGCATGTAATAACAAATGCGGTTATTAAAACTTATATTATGTTGTATCAATGTAGAAGAAGACCTTAGTGTAAAGAAGAGCTTCTGAAAGAGTACATGATTAATCATTTTTAATTGATCAAATGCTCTGTTAAAAAATTACAACAACTTCCCGACTTATTTTTGCGGAGAGTTTTCGACCAAAACACAATTTCAAAAGTTATAAGGTGTCACTGTTAAATATTTAAGACAACTACTTCAACCATATGTTGTTATAAGTATTGTGCCAGGGCCCAAGGCATAACATATCTAGTTAGTATACATTCATTTTGTAATGTATGCGGGACATAAATTGAGTAGTGCTGAGTTTTGTAGCTGTGTCAAGACTAATCTTTATTTTACACATCATTTATATATTTATATAACGTTGGATTTAAATAAATATTTAAACATATCAATCGTCGTACACTAAATTATCATTTTTAAATATATTTAATCATTCAATACAATTCTTATTAACTTACATGTATGCATACATGTAGCATGATACGCGTTTAAGCTCACTAAAAACGAAAAAGTTAAATTTATTAATTAAAAAAGGGTCTTGATGATTTGTCCATGGAACTGGTATTCGAAAGTTATGTCAAGTTTTGATAAACTTGAAAAGTTACATAAAATCACCTGAAAAAAAATGTTGACAATATTCATATTCAAGCACGCATTTTAAATCAAAATGCAAATGAAAGTGGCAAATAAATTATTACCTATATAGTACTCAGAAACAAAGATATTCTAACTCAACTTGAGTATGATATATAGTTTGACTTGAATATTGCTCTAGTCATTTTACTTCGCATTGGATATTTAAAATAAATAGATACCTAAAAGCCTTTTTTATTAACTGTTGCCATTCATATCATTTAAAAATATATAAATTTCTAAGAGACTACAAAAATTTGGCTTTCCATTTTTAACTTTGAAATTCAGGATTTCCATATTCCAAATTAGCATTTTGAATTGTTATGCTTTAACTTTCACTTTAAGTGGAAATATTTACACAGCAGTTATATAATCTACGATTTTTGAAACCCCACGGCATTATAAAAATTAAAGTTTTCTGAAGTGGCGGCTGAGTTATTCGTCTCGCCGTTATAATTTTGAATGCATAAATTTAATTGCTGTTTAAGTTTGAAAAGAATTTGTACAACTGCATTCAACAAAAATTGCAAACGCTAAACAAGCTTACAAGAAAACTTATTTCTGTTCGCCACGAAGAGTATTTGTTTTTCTATTGTAAGAAACACTAACATAATACAAGTAAGGAGATGGACTGCAAACCAATAATAAAAATATCAAAATGTATTTATATTTTTAATTTTTTAAATTTCAAAATTCCTTAACTACATGAAAGGAAGTACGAATCATTAGTTTCTACACTTTATTCATGTTCCAAATGATATTCCGTGTGTGAATTCTGCAAATGTAATGGAGAAACGTTATTTTTAATGGGAATAATATGAATGCTAAAAAATTAAAAAAGCTGATTCTTTCACACTAATTACACATTTACTAAAGAAATTTTATTGTATACTGTAAACTTTAACCGATAAAATATATTTTGAGCTTGTCATTAATCACGGTAACTTCTTTTTAAGTTCCTCAAACGGTATAACGACTACCTCTGAAGAATGTGGTGGGCATGAAATATTTATTCAGATACTTTTCTGTATTTAGGTTTTTCAGGGACATATTTGAATTAAATAGTTCTGCCAAGTTATAATAACCTTTAACTGCCCGATGCGAACAGCTAACAAAGTTTAATGCGTGCTCGTCATTAAATGTATTTAGTCGGTATCTTTTTACATGTTTTATTGTCACGTGTTTTAATAGCAATAATTTACAAGCCAGTTATTTCAAAATGGCATGCATGCGACTATTTAGTTTTGGGTCAAATATACATCAGAGAGTGTCTTTTTCAGTAAGTACCTAATCTGAACAGTGATGTGATAAATATGTCTTTATATGCGTTCATATGATAGCAGACGTAGCTACGACCATTTATGAGTCTAGGTTTCTAGTTTTTAATGTATAACCAT
>JAQIWN010001671.1:0-19249 GCA_034699025.1 Entomobrya cf. arborea Gr-Col-00668
CCTTCTTTAAGAGTTGGCGTGTAAAAGGTGAAGGTGGTTGGGGAAACTCGAGAATGTCTATGGCCTTTCTCGCCACACTATGATCATTATTATATGAATATAGATAAAAGTTTTTTTTAAACCAATAGTAAAAAAAATACATTGTTTTCAAACGAAATGTTTTTATAAAAAAAAATCTATTTCATTTTCTACTTCATCTTCTCAGATTTATGCATCATGCAAGCAAACAAGCCCTATTCGACATTCAAGCAGATAAAAATGCGAGCATGATGAAAACCCAAACTTTGAGGAATAATGGTAAGTGGGATAGAGGGATTGCGTGGAGAAATAGAGAACTAGCTGGATTGGATTTGGAGTGTATACATAAACCAAAAGCAAACCATTGTTGATCATGAAGAAGATTCTGATTTTTTATGATGATATTGATGATGATGTCGAGAACATGAGAACTATATATATACATAAACATAATAATATATGAAAATGAACAAGCAGTTTTCGGTACATATATCACATCACATCAGCATTCCTCTTTTCTGGAATCCTACAAGCTTGGCTTTGCTCATCCTTGTTTGTTCTTTGCGTGTTTACAGGGTTTATCGACCAAAAAAGCGTAGAAAACTGTCATCTCTTCGACATTCGACGAACCCACAACACTCAACGACTGGGGGTACATATGCACGCTATGAATATAATATGGGTACATTTTTATACTAAAAAAAAATGCTAAACATCCTGAAAGACGAAAATCCAAAATCTGTTCCTGTCCCAACCAGAAATTGTTCACTGTGAAGTGTGAACAGCGCAAAAATGGAGAAGAATGGATATGGAGAGGGAAGGTAAACGGTAAGTAAGCGTGAAACCAAAAACCAAACTGTGTGTGTCGTTCGGTTCTTCTTTGCATGAATGATGGTATGCTTCCATGACTTTTTGCCAGCTTTGGTTTTTACAAAAGATTTCCTATTGAAATTATATTTGATGTTTTTTTAAAGATCAAAATGTCAAGTGCCAGCCAGTAAAGAAAAAAACAGTCAATACGCATCAAAAAGCAAAAAAAAAATCTGAATGTTAAATTATAACTTATTCTTGACTTGAAATTATTCACCGCATCGTAAAAAGTCAAACATCTTATTTACAAACTATGCAAATGGGAAGTTTAAGCGGATTAATTGACATGACTGTAAAATGTAAACATGACAAATGACACACACACGACACGATCTCAAATTTATGAGCTGACTAGTCATAAAATGAATCCATGCGTGAAATTATCACTTTTCTTTTTAATGGGTAATTAAGTAAGCCGGTATGCTCAGGTTAACAAATGGGAATACTCCTTTTTTGTCTTTGTAAACCTTCCTCTATCTAGCTGTGTAACTCGAAACCGATCGCGATCATGGAATCTATTGCATTCTTTTACAAATTTACGTTACTACTACTTACTCAATCAGTTACGCATAACATAACCATTGCATTGCTGAGCTAGTTGGGCTGTATAAAACATTCCCATTTCCTTGCATTTGAGATTCCTCATTTGGTTTTGCACTTGTACCATTTCCCTACTTTAATTTTGGTTTGGAGTCGTGTCGTGTGCTGGAAAAGGCAATAATATTGTTCTAAAAGACAGTTTTGGTTTTTAGTGGTTCGTCGTTCCTCCTATAACATAAAATGTTACCATTGATCTTACCTACCACAAAAACGTCACGAACTTCGATTCCATGAGAGCGTTCGTTCATATCATATACCACACAACACATTATATTTTTCTTATATACACTTTCTTCACGTCTGTCGCGTGTGTGTATTTTGCGCCTCATTCTTCTTCAAACATTACATTCATGTAAATGCAGCCTATACTTACATAACAACACCTCTCCGTCGTGTATTTTTCCATTCTTTGTACTGCATTATTCCACGCAAACCAGAGACCTCCTTTTCGATCTTTATATTTTATAGCACCCACCCATTATACAATTTTTAAGGAGCTGACTTTAAATACTTTTTTTTTAGAATTTTATGCAACCAAACCAAAATAATAGAGTTTAAATGTACATAAATTGAGTATGTGTAGTTTATACATATATTATGGCAAAATGAGATGAACATGCAATATCTTAGATACAAAAAGACATGGCCCAGTTTAGTAAAGCAGTTTCAATTTAAAAAAACAACAATTTCTTTAATCGGTTCTTCTAAAATTAGAAAATATACTTTTCCAGTGGCAGTATATGTGTAACATGCTGTCATGCGAAAATACAACAAAAATGCATGCGAAATTGATATCGTGCTTCTCTTTCTCCTCCTGCACTCCTGCTTGACTTACTCATTACATTGAGTCCGTATTACTTTAATGGGTGATCGTCATTGCGCATCAAATTTCTGAAAACTTTCCACTTGTTTCTCTATCTATATATCTGCATACGCTAATACGCTTCCTTGTAGTTAAGTTCAGTCTGAGTCTGACTGAGCAATGCTGCTGGCAACTTGTCACCTAACAAAACAAAGATTCCACTTTAGATTGAAGGTGACTTGGTGGGCTCGACTAGACGGCATCATAATGCTAAATATTCCGAAACAGATTTTTTTTTTTAGCTTATGCATAATATAAATATAAATAGTGTATCTTACTCAAGTCAATCTATAAAATTATTAGCAAAAAATTTGACGCGTACTAGGAGTATGACGTTAAAATATTTTTCTCAATGTTTTTCAAAAGTTGCAATAATTAATGGAAATTTGTCTTGATTAATAGTGTGATGTTAGGCAATACATTCCATGTAAATGTTTTTCAAATGCATTCGTAAAAGTGCAAAAAACTATAAACAATGGCCTTCAATCTTTCCTTGAAAAATATGCTTTATGAACGAGCTAGACTGGAAGACATCACTTGTTTTACTTTTACCCCGAAATATTATGTATGTATCTCTCCCTCCATGCGTAATTTTTTATTTGCTTGTGTGCAAATTGATTGCCAGTGCTTTAAAGGTGAAACGATAATGAGACTTTTTTTATTTCTCGATTTTATATTTTTTACCATGATTGCTTTAGTTGGAACTTTCACTTCAAGTACCGTACTAAAATATTACGAGAGGGGCAAATTGAGAAACGCTTTGTACTCATATGAACCGCAATATGTATATGTTTAAAATATATAGGTACACATAGTTTAAAATGAAGTTTCGAGTCATTTTAACTCTTGCCTACTCTAAACGCAGGTCAGGATTTGCTCGAAGAAAGTTGTAGGCCGCAATCCAATAAAAACACGATAAAAATGAATGAATTGCGTTTTTTACATTCATTCATGAAAGGATAAAACACTTGTAATGGATGTGTATATTATACATTTACGAATTAAAACTAGGTTCAGATTGAGAATTCCGATAAAATCCTTTTTGTTTATATGGCATATATTCCATTCAAACATTCCTGAAATCATTTAAGATAACTATATCCCCAAATACATGAGCTGAGTTCTGTTGTATTATTGTTTTTTAGTAGGTTAAGATAAAAAGAGACACAAAAGAAGACTCATTCCAAGAAAGTGCTGCAAGAAATTGGCAGTTTGAGGTACATAATGATAATGTCTTGCAATAATATTATATTAATTGACACAAACGAAGTTTTGTTTGTTAGATAATGACATATTATGAATGAAGATAATATGATTTGGGTACAGGGTTCAGCGGCATCAAATATCAAAGAATGCAGATTTCAAAGCCAAGCCAACTTAAAGTTTATAAAACGGAGTATTTAAATGAATGGAGAAACCCGAACATCCCGACGACAACGACGCGACGCAAGGCAGTTTTACAACAACATTCATCCAGTACTTATCTTTATCATGTCATTATTGTCATGCTCTCAGCTTTCAGTCAGTCAGTACACTTTCCTAGCAACATGTGTTTCATGTGTGTATGAACTTGGATTTTTACGTAAGGAAAAGCTCTGCTTATTAACGAATCGCAGTACGTAATCGTTAAACTGATAAGAGAAAAATGATTAAGGTAGTGAACAACTCGGTAAAAACTATTAAATGTTATCTTTATCTCTGAACTGAATAGCTTGTTATGTCATAAGAGCGTCATAAAAACATACATAAACTATCTAATAATATATTTATGCACACTTTGCTCGTAAAATTTAGTAAGATGTAACATGATATATTTAATGTTAGTGTATGTCAACAAATCTGATGCAAAATAAACAACTTCACCTCAACATATTCCTCTTGTCGTAATTGTATTAATTTTTTGTTGATAATTCTCATATGTATGTATGTTGGCTGATGCGATATGCGATGGCTGAACGGCTGTACTAGTCCAATAAAATAATACAACAAAGAAATTATTTTAACTACACTAATATTTTTTTGCATTCTGAAAAAAATACAAAAACTACATATTTATATGCATATTTGTATGTATTTCAGTTTTGGTAAAATAAATGCTTCAAAATATTATTGTAAAATGTCAAGAGTCAGCAAACAACCATAACCATACCACAACAACACAGGTAAATTGTGAAATGCTGTGAATGTGAATGTATTTATAGGGTTGAGCGAGATATTTTGAATGGATCTCCATCTGTCATGCATATTCAGGTAATATCTGTAAGCAAGCACAAACTTCCACCAAATAGTTTTATAGGGATTTGTGTCATCTTTGAAGATAAACTTGTCGGTCTTGCATATACATTAATTGTAGCATCTCCATCTGAAATCTGAACTGAATGACGCTGCACTGTATGCTGATATGCAGCGCAGCGCTGCGCTGTCCATGATTTTCAGAATTCACCCAAACTTTTTTGCTTGACTGCTGACTTGACTTCAATTCACTCAGCGTTGCGTTGTTTTGTTTGCAGTTTTGTGATGATGTGCAAAAAAATGAAGATTACTATGCCATGGATCCTTTGTTGCAATGGGGCGAGATGAACAGCGCGCCTGGTTTAAATCCGGTGTGTTTTTGTTATGATTTCTGATTTTACATTTTACACTAGTTTTCAGTTTCAGTCTGCTATAATGGAGATTAAAAAGTGATTTAACTTTTTCATCACTGTCTCTAATTAGCTGTTAATTAAATAATTAATTAATTGAGACTTTTTCCGTACAATCAAGACTACATATTTTCAAGATGAAATATATGTCGAAGGTTTTCGAGGCAACTTGTAATGCCCGATTAGTGAAAAATGGTGCCCCATTAATTTTCTATCAAAGTGTTCGTACTAACAAAAGTAAATATCATCAACACATCACTCACTCAAAAGCTTTGGATAGACCACCTCGGGTCCCAATTGTTGAACCTACGTTTTTAAAATGGGGCGAGCCTGTTTCACCATCCATTAATCTGGGTGACATGACTAAAGCACGTCAGTTCAAGTTTGATGTTGCTGCGCTGAATACCAGGGGGTAAGTAGTTTGTGTTTAGTTAGCATAATTTGTTTGAGGGCGTTAATCTCATCGTAAAAATACTTTACTAATCATTTGTATGATTTATGCTATTCACAGATTTCTCCGATTTCAAAAATCTTACACCCCTCAAGCTAATGCCACTGAAAAAGTACTGCAATTATGTAGGTCTTGTATGAAAACCACCAATGACGAAAAAAGTCTGATGGGAACGGAGTTAAAAGATTCTAGGGTTAAGTATGATGTACTTACCAAAGCGTTCGAAGAATTTCAACATGGGATACCTAATTCAATGCTTCATATGATGAATACCGTTGGTAAGTGCTTTGGAAACGCGTCCTTATATATTATTCATAATTTTAATAATAATGAAAAACAATAATTTGCGAATTTTAGGAGATATCGTGGAGTTTTATTGTACTCCTGTTAATACGCAAACTCCCTATGAAGAATTAGTTCGTCATAAGGATTTGCCACCAAATCTACACGTTCAGAAAGAACCCATTCGGTTCCATCCAGGTAAGATATTACGGTTCATCATTGGCCACGTTTTTTTCCAGTTCGAAGAAATAAAGGGAGACAAGATTTCTAAAAAAGGTGTTGTCTTTTTATTTTTCAGACACAGATAAATTTGGTGGGCAAACTGCATTCACCAAAAGTTCCACAATTGTAACTGGTCTCCGAGCGAAAAAGAAGTATCGTGGATATGAAGCAAAGATGACTTGGCCTTAATTTTCCTCAATCAAGTTAATACTTACAATTAGTTAATATTATAGAGATCGGAATATTCTTATTGTTTTATTTTGTCGGTGTAATAATAGTTTGAATATTTATAAATAAAATAGATAAATTATGACTATTCATTATTTAAAGTTTTAAAGCGAGAAAACAATGCGCATATTTAGTAATGCTAGTGGTTCGTAGTATACTTTCAAAACCATTTTAAAATCATCCTTAAAGAAAAATCAGGTATAATTCTAATATCCCAGGTGGATAACCAACATTGTGTAAAATGTTGATTGAAATCAAGATGACTTGACTTTCATACCGATTTTGTTGCGTTGCCAGGTACATTCAAGAAATCAAATCAATTGACTAAAATGTTCGATGCGACATATTTCCTCAAATAGCAATTTTCATCGACGTTTGGTAGTTTACGAAGCATATAAAGCAGTAGCATCAATCACAAACAGTGGTATTATCAATTATGTAAATGTATTATTGTAATATGCATATTCCAGTCGCATTAATTTTGCATTGGCATGAAAGTTATTTCTTGTGTGGTCCGAATAGTGATTTCATCAAACTTTTAGTATCACCCTGGAAGAGAAATAGACACCACTGGTCAAATTTCTGTCACACACATACTATACATGCTCAAGTTTTAAAACACTTACAGGCAAACCCAGTAGCATTTTTGCTTTATCTTCTTCTTGCGGAATCGCACTGTTATCAGAAAATATTGCTTTTGACCACAACAACTTCTGTTTTAATGCCTAAAAATATGAAAACATGAATTAGACAGAGCTTAATTTTGAGTAAGTAAATGTAACTCAATGTAAGTGATTTTTTTAGAAATGAAGTAGTTTACCTGCGAGAGCAACACTCTTTTACTATGATTCCGTACTGCTATCAAAAAGTCTAACCATGTCCATGTAATATTATTGTACTCCAGGGTAGGAATAATGACGTGTACATCATGGACGTCTTCAATGTTTTTATCCTTTTCTCCTTTATAGCTAACTCGTACAGGTACTTCAGGAATTTTCACACAAATAAACAACATGTTTCTTTCTGCCCTCTCCTTCATTTTTTCAACGTCATCTTTTTCGTTGTTCACATTCATGGACACATAAAACTTGGACTCTTTTCGTTTTATACGAGCTTTTTTCCCTTTTCCTGGTAAACTGGAAACCCCCAATGTAGATCCCGATGATATTGAGGTTGTATCTGATGCTTGAGAACTGGTTCCAGTCCTTTCACTCGAGACAGATATGGTATCATTATTATCTCCGGCTGCATTAACATCTATCTCATCCAGTTTCTCGGGATCCTTCTCTGGAAAACAAAACTTGAAAAGTGTCTTGAAAAACTGGTAAGTCATTCCAATCGTAATAGGCGCTATGTTGATTTCAAAATGCTCCTTGACTGCTATACCCCCTACTGGAGGTCGATCTCGACAAAACACCCTCAGCGTACGCTGAAATCCAATAAGAATACATAATAATGAGATACTGTTAACAAGTATATATTAAATACGAAGGGATTATCAGAAGTAGTGGGTCAACTTTGATAACGCTTATCTCAAGGAAAACTTATTCAATTACACTGATCTGCACATCCTCTTGTAGATAAAGAATGGGGCTTTTGAATGATATGTTGGTTGTAGTAGTAGTTATTTGCTGTGTAGAGACAGAGCTGGTAACATCCTTCATCACGTATTTTACTACCGAAAAAATTCGTGCGCAGGTGAAGATATATTTTCCGAAGGGTCTTTCTGCCTCTTAAATTAAAAATGAGCATGAAAATAATGGTGTGGATTCAATGCCTGTACGTTAAACTATTATCTGATGGCGCCAGCAATTTTGCAGGTCCAACCGTTCACTAGAAAATAGGCCAAAACCAGGTCGACCTATAAGTGCGACTAACGAGAGACATGAGGCTAAAGTGAAAGCTGTTGTTGAAAAGGGCAGATGAATCCAACTACGATAAATAGCAGAAAAGTTCCATATAAGTGTATTGTTAGTGTGAAGAATCTTATATTTTAATTCGAAGCTCTCTCTTCTCTGTTTAAAGTCGATTTCCAAAGTTAGTCACCTTCGCAGATAAAATTTATGGTGCAAGAAAAACCTCCAAAATCCGCACCTTTCGTAGATGGACACAGAGTTCTTTTGTGTGGTAAACTGTGAATGAGGATGAAAGATACATTCATTTTTACGCGGCAGAGACAAAAACACAGTCGCCTTAACTGCTTCCGGCTAGTTTACAGCCCCTCTTTTAAGACGATAGCATGAAAATTGGGAAAAATTGCAAAATTATGGCTTAGACATCGAGGCCCGCCATTTTTTTCCAGTGCCATCTTGGATATTGGGGGCAGGTGGAAAAAAATTGTACAAGTTAAGGGAAGCTATGTAGAAAAAATTGATTGAATATGTCAAGCCGTTTCAAAATGAGAGCGAATTAAAGTTGACCCACTACTTCTGATAATCCCTACGTATATGAAGAAAATCAACAATACCTGACGGTCTACTGGCATGCTTGCATGTATATGTGAAGGCACTAGAACATCTTTGTAAATCTGGTTGGGAAGTAAATTGGTCACAGTTATGTATCCCAATTCGCATAAATGTTCTACAGAATCGTCATTTTTATCGGTTTTAGTGTACCTGCAATAAAAAATAACCAATCAACCACTGAACTTACTCAACACTTATAGTAACATATATGTAATCGCACTTAAAAAGTTAATTTGAACTCACAAGAAATTACTGAGAACCAGATCTGCTATACCCAATTGCCCATCAGTTTGTGTTAATCGCCATTGTGCGTGCTTAAAGCAAATTTCGTAAACTCTTACTAAATACACATCTTTGTTATCTCGTTTGCGGGATAGCCGTTGTGAAGCAGCCAATTTTGTTTCCTATTCAATCCAGGTAAGATAAGTTTATTTAATGCGAGAACTTGACACTAAAGCAATGAAAAAACTGTATTGTTGCCTCTTATCCTCATATAATACCTTGAAGCACATAATCATCATATGCAGTTCTTCTCCCTTTGCGGCAACTTGCTCTTTGCATTCATTAACTTGCTGCTCAAACTGTAAAAGTTGCTGATTTAGGGAGTCACTACCTGGATCCTCTTGTAACTGTTTGGAGATCAGATATGAATCCTTTTCTAGTCTTCTTAATTGGTTGACCAAAGTCCTGTGGAGAATAAATAACTTATCCAAAAATCCATCGTCAAAAATTAAAGAAGTAAACTTGAAGAAACCTTATACATACCTCAGGTGATTCTGTAGCTGTTGAATCGGGCCTCGCTGAGCTTCTGTACTTTGAAGTTGTAATTTAAATCTCAGTCTTTGCAGCTTTTCAAAACGCTCTTTTCGTTTGGGGTCGACATAGAGCACCAGATTATTGACAATGTCCATTATCATAGCGTACTAATACACAATAAATAATTTTATTAAAGAACCTTGAAACCGCCGATTATAAATCGTAGTTAAATTATTTAGTAAAAATATACCACCAACCTGCAAAGAATTTGTAAATACATTCAAATCATAATGCATCAGTGTAAATGCCTCCACTGGTTTACTCATTTCATCCCAGAGTTCTAGATCCCGTGGTGCGGGTGGAATATCTGGGATTCCCGATGGTATTTTGTCCACTCCTGTTTCTCCAAAAGTTGTATAGAAAAACTCGCATTTACATCTGGACACTATTCGCTGCAACTGCACAGAGTCCGCGGTTTCATCAGAACAAGCTCCAACCTACAACAGTTATGGTATCTTTCGTAAAAAGTTTAAAAGAATCGATTGTTTAATGATTAAATGATAAATCAATGAGAACTACTCACAGTTTCGCTCACAACACCTCCAACACTTTGGCCACTTCCGACCATATCTGGAATGTTTGAAATAGCAGTGCTATCTCGTTCCTCAATATTCTCGACAGACAACCACTGGATATTTTCTAACAAGAACACAATTACAGTAATGTCACAATAAGAATACAAGTGAATTAATGATAGGTCGCACAACTTATTACTCTACTACTAATAATATCCCAAAAAATACCTTCAGGTGATGATTCTAAGCATCCAGCAGACACTGTCGCATAATACTGCATTCCCTCAAGGGCTCCTACCCACGTTGTTTTGGGTACAATAGTACCGTGTTTCCAAACAGGCTTATGTTCCCTCTGGAGAATATGTGCTTTGGCAGCACTTACTATTACATATCCACTGGTTTCTGTTCCCTTCAGTAGTACTTGACAATTCACTAGTTCAACTGATAACGGAAAAAATACGATAGGTTTATTGTTAATTAAAGAAAAAAATAATGTTTTTAAACTGATTAACATACTGAGCCATTTATGAAGGATAACATCATCTAAAGAGCTTTGAGCTACTCCATGTAGACTTTGCTGAGGTGGTGGTGCAGTCATGTCTTCTGAAAAAACAACGCCTCGGCTCTCTGCTTCCGATATCAGTTTTTGTAGTAAAGATGCTGTTGCGTTTTGTCCCTGAATACTACTCAGAGGGGAGGCTCCTACTTGAGCTCTAGATGGCTAAATATGATGAACAAAACAATGCATCACAGTTTGTTCAATAACATTTTCAACACCGCGTAACAATAGTAATTTTAGTACTTGTGATGCAGCAGTTGGGGAAGCAATATCAGGGGTTCTTCCGGACGACTTTCCATCACCGTTGGACTTGTTTTTCAAGGGACTTCCTGTAGGATTATCATGTTTGCTGAAAAAACTCTTCAGAGCCTCAGTGGAAAGATTTTTCTTCAGTTGCTGCAAAGAAGACAAATATATTGAGGTTGCGATACATTGATAGTCTTTTTATTGCTACTGTAACAAAATTAATTAAACATTTTCATATTTTATAACAATAGCTGTAAAAATACCTGAGTTTTAACAAATGAGTCCAATAGCGCAAAAGCTACATCACGATTACTACTTGTCCAAGCCCCCTTGAGCTCATGCACTACCAAACGATGTTGAGGATTTTCTGATCTGAAATAATTTGACGTACATCAATTATTTCTTGTATTCCAGTCCACAGTACAACAAATAAAGCAAAGTTGTAGCCACAAAATTGACTCATTCCATCATTCTCACGTACTTGCTTTTTTCTTGAGTTTCACTGGACGCCAATAATGCTTCTCTTCCGTACGAAAGTTTGTCGATACTCATGAAGAAAAACTTCTCAATAGGTTTCTTGAAGTTCATTTCACTGGACGCATCTTGTTGCAGTGACGCCTGCAACCATATTTCAGTTTCATTTAATTCACTGTTCACGTAAACAACGCTCCAGTCCGCTTTTGGTCGGTGAATCAAACTATCGTTGATTGGTGTCAGCTGAAGTAAATGTTCTGGAAAATTAACAGCAGTGTTGAGAAAATGTGTATCGTCAAGTTTATCAACTGTTGTTTGAAACAATAATTAAAAAAATCTTTTACCCGAACTGCTCGATAACTTTCCACTGAATAACTCTACTCCACTTTGCATAGAAAAGGATACCCAGTAACAAACATGGAAACGATTAAGACTCACAGATAACCGAATTTTCTTATAATGCCTGCTTATAGGTATTTTTCTAGGTTTGGTAGTCTTAAAAAGACGACCTCTTCTAGTTGGTCGCGTCGTCCCGGAAAGAATTAACTTCAAATTTTCAAACCACCTGGAAAAATAAAAACCGGAAATGAACATTACGATACATGTATGCGTACACAACTAAATGCATACTTAGGTTATTAGTTATAGTTAATTAACCTAAGAGTACTCCCGTATAGCACAGCAGTGGGACAGCTTTGTGCGGCAGTTCTACCAGATCTCGTTTCAAGATTAATATTTAGATTCAGGTTCTGCGATCGGAAAGCTCTGTACGAATCATGTTCCTGTAAAAATAGATACGAGAAGGTTTACAAATTAGTATAATCAACATACCAAGCCGGTACCATCACGTATAATTAAAACAATGAAAACCCCTTACCTGATTACTGGAATACTCAGGAAGTTTGTCAGGCGCACAAGGTATAATTGCATGATGGTCATTCGCATCACCCAGACACATCCAATTTAGCTTAAATGTAAGTCGCACACTTGGAAGGTGAAGCATACGGCAATCATCATATTTCGAAGCTGTCCGGACGTAAATGTTCAAATCTCCCTCGAATATGATTTTACCTGTCGTCAAAATAAAAAGAATTCATCAAAATAATTTAACAGTTATTTTTTTAGTACATAGGCATAAAAGTCAATCAACTGAGGACCCTTGGGCTCCTTATCATGCATATTGATTTTAATCGCGAGGTTATTGTGCCAACCAAAGTTCTCGAACACGGTTTGGAGCTACATATCATTAACTAGCTATTAATTTACCATTTGTCCAGGCTATCGCTGCATCAGTCCAGGTCACCTCCATTTCCTCTGTAGTGTTGTATGGATTTAGTGAGGCATGAAGCAGTTGTGTAAGCGTGTTGACTGCAATATACAGACGACCGTGCATCATTAGTCTGATTTTATCCCAAAACGGTAGTGGCTTGCTAGGATCCTTAGACGAGGGGAAAATATTTTCAAATGACAGATTGCATTGTGCTAACACAGGTTCCCAGCAAGGTCCAAATGCGACGCTTAAACTTTCTATATCACAGTTAAGGTCATAGTACCACTTCAAACCAGCCAAGCTTCTCTCCACAAATTCCATTTCATATGGACCACCGATCTCAACTTCACAGGTACGTTTTGCTAAAAAATAAAACAAAACACATACAGAATAATTTCAAAATGAAACTGGCTGAAAGCGTTTTTAAATACAACCATACATCTTTTAGTTGCAAAAGCTTCTCCTGCAGCAAGCTTTCCCCAGAAATGAATTTGTCTAGAATCCATCAAGGGTTGAGGAAAATCTCTAAGTTGGACACGCCACTTGGCAACATCAAATCGCACAGCACGGCACCATAAAGTCGTAAAATCTAAACCTTCTACGGGCCATGGGCTATCAGGGTCTAACTCTTGTAGAATTTCGATGACTTTGTCTTTGCCAAACATAGTTGGATCAGCAAGTGCAACAATATGAACGTCATTCAGTTCCCACAGTAGTAAATGCGATCGCATGGGATGGCTCTATATGAAAACATAAAATTCACGGATATAATTAATCTGTATACCTATTTAATAAAATTTTTAGCTAGTAAACTATTTCCGACCCACGTACCTCGTACAGTTTTCTAGATCGTTGTATGTATATTGTAGAGCCTCTTTCTTTTAACTGATTACGAAGCTCATCTATTTTGGACGAAGACATTAGCAAATTGGTTTTATAGAGTTGACTAATTTTTGTTTCCAGTACATTCAGTCTCTTTACACTTTCAAAATATTCATCTTCTAGAAGTTCGTAGTTATCCCGAAGTTTTACTTCAAAGGGATCGTCACCCACTTCGATCCTCACTTCCTTCAACTGAAAGATAACGAAATAGTCAATTTCAATTTCCGCTGTGAATACTGACTTACATAGTTAAAGTTTTGTAATGTTTGCTGTATTAAAAAAATGGTTACCTTGATTGACAAATCAGACCAAAGAGTGGGAGGAGCAGGTGTGGGATTTTTGTGCATATTCTTTATCCATTTGAAACATGTCACGAACTCCTCGTTAAATGCTGCAGCGAAGTTGAATCCATACGGAAATGTAAATTTAACCTTGTCTATCTCCACGCGCCTATAAAAAAAATCTTTATAATTCGCAACACTTGAATTTAAACAAAGTCGAAAATATATGTATTTTCTGTACCAGGATATATTCTTCTTTTTACTGAGATTTGCACTTTTTCGATACGCTTTGGTTAACTCCAGATATTCTGGACCCTTTGATATGACTACATTTTCCCACTGCATGACATGGACATCATTAAATTTTACCCATAATACGCGAAAGTTCCAATCAATTTGATTACGTCCTCTCTCAACGCTCCAATTATCTATACATTTGGAAAAATGCATTTAAAAATTGTCATAAAATAGAAGCATGGTTATATCGTCACTTGTACATACCAGCTGAAATTTCCACAGAATGACTTTTAGCGAGTTTGGCAATGATAGAAAATGCTTTATTAAATCGAAAGCGTAGAATACTCTTTGGTGGTGCTGCCTCAGTGTTTTCAGTTATGGGTGAGTCTACGGGCGAAATAGCTGTACCAAAACATCAGTTAACTCTTATTAGCTCAGTTAGTAAACATAATCACAATAATTAATTCAGCAACATCTACGCAGAAAAAAATATACTTACCAGAAGTATCTGGTGGTCTTATCCAAGCTATACCAGATTTCACTTTTTTATGGAATTCATTTACTTGAAGATGAATGAGTGGACTCCAGTACAAAACAGTATCAGCTCTCATACAAATGTCATGATAAGCGTCCGACTTTTCGTTCATTACTGCTTGATATTCACACTTTGGTATGGTAAATAAGGGATTCAATGTCTACATAAAGCAAACGTAAAATATGAAAACAAACTATTCAAATGAACCTTAAGTTCAGTATCATAAAAACTGTTGCTCACACAATCGCTATAACTTGAAGACGAATATACTTCAAATTTGTCGATGCTCACAGTTCTAGTTTCTTTATCACTAGTTGTAAATAATGTCCCGATATCCGCATTTAAAAACACTGGTAAAACATCAAACAAATTTTAAACGTGTATATTTCATGCAAACAAGGAAATAGTACGTGCTGCAACGAAAATAGACTTACAATTTTTTTCAGACACATAAACAGCTTTGCAGTCAAACACCTCCATATTAACGCCTTTCACGTAAGGGTAACTCTTGCTCATATTTCTATACATTGTAAAAAATAATATAAAAGCACATGAACATGGAAATCAAATCATACAGTAAAACTTTAGTATATTATTTTTACTTTTTATTTTGGGGACGTGTAGCAGGAAGTAATGATGTAACCATTCCTTCTATTTTCGGATTCCAGAATATTCTGCTACCTTCAAGTTTTGCTCCCACTTGCTCCCGTTTCAAATGGAAACCCAGCAAGTCAAAGGACAAGGGTCTGCAGAAGTCATCTCCCAGAACTGACGTACTAAGATTTTTCAATATTACTTCCATGCAACATATATCTTCCGCCCACATTTTGCTAATATCACGACATTCAGCTTCCAAGTAGGCGCTTGTCAAAGAGCCACTTTTTTCATTCCACTGGAACTCCAACTCATTACTTTCAAATCTTGATCGTAGTGACTGCAAAATTTCGTTGATGTTTAATGTGTAACCGCTGCTAAGCTGTTTCTGAATTTCGGAGGAGAAAAAGAATAATTTAACACCTATATTTTATCTTTCAACGATAATGGGCATAAAGCATCGTGAAACTTACCAAGACTGCGTTAAAATTGAATTTGGTTTTAGCAAACTGCAGGTACTTTTCATGTGACTTGAGACAAAAGTTAGAAATGTCCAAATCAACGGTGAGATTACTATTGGAAAACTGCAATTCAGAATAATGCACAGTTATGCACAGTTGAAGCAACCAATTATAATTTCAATTGTAGATTATCTAAGAGCATATACCTTGATATAATTAGAAAACTGGTCAACTGACAACCCTTGATATCGGTCGGGCTCGATCCGAATTAAGCCGAGATCAAACTGAGATTCAAAAGTAACCGTGTCACGGTCATTGATAGATGTTATGTGGCACCTGGATGCAAATGATAGACCAGAGACTCTAGACTCAAAATTCATCTTTGTGGTGGCTTCGTTAATGCGGCATTCTGTTTCGTAAATTCTGAATTTCAATTCCTGTAAGAAATAGAAACCATTAAATCACTTTTTAGTATAAACAGTACAATGTGCGAATGAAATCTTGATAAACGTTGGAGTTTAGTACCTTTGGCACGCATTGGGTGAAAACTATGTCCTCAAGTTTTTGAATATAAAATGCTATTTTGTCTCCCGAACTTGTTTCATCCTCTTTAGAATTCGAGGCGTTTTGGACTGGTTGATTTTTTTGAAGCATTTTAAACAACTGAATTGATCTTTCTTTCATTTCCCACAAAATCGACAGTTTTCCCACGTCAATACTAAAATGCTACAAAATGCATTTTATTTTTTAGTTAAAAATGAACTTCTAACAAATTGCATACAAATGTGCTTGGTAACCACAGACTACTGTCTACTATATATTTATATGCTACTATTATCTAGTAGCATTTTCAAAAAAAAAATCGTATTTACTTCGATAAAGTCACCGGAGTTTCTTGGACTGAATATTAGATTTAATCGGAAGTCAAAGTCCCACTCCAGGAGATTGAGGCCTGATCTGGAGTGAAGATATGAGCTTCCTGTTGGTGAGTTCACGTCATCATGATTAGGTAACCAGTTCTGACTAACTCGAGCAGACACCTTTTCTAATATCACCACAATACAAGCGCAAATGTTGGTTCCTCCAACGGTGGTGCAGCCATCCACTGATATATTATTTGCAATGACATTCAAGTGCACTCCTTTCTTCTCATCAATGGGTTCCCAGCACCAGAAATGAACTTCAGCAATATGAATCCCCAGAAACTAGAGAAAAACAACCGTAACATACGAACCTTTCGTCACAATCTAAAAACCATAACCATCGAATATTCCTTTAAAATGGATAAAGTGGGAGCATACTTGAACCAAATTTGATACAATTGCAGGAGCTGTACGCTTTCTTCTAGTTGGCGCAGTTGTCGTTCGGCTTCCAAAAGAATGACTGAATCCACTAGATTTTGGAAAACGAACAATGTTTACGGTGGATATAATGACGGATAATAGTTTGGGAGCTTCACCATTGAACAGGCTGCTCGCAAATCCAACCTTCCCAAAGAACTACGATAAAATACAAAGCCATGATTTTTTAGAAAATTTGTTTTTCATAATATTACCATATCAAACTGCAACTGTTAGATAAATTAAGCTTGTTAAATGCATAATATGCTTACTATGGACAAGTCATCTTTTTTCAAAACTACGTCGTGTAATGCAAGATTAAGTCCAATCCTTCCGATTGTAATTGAACAGTTATATTTATACTGAACGACTTTAGAGAGCACAAATGGGAGCAACCTAGAAGAAATTTTTTAAAAAATATTGTTGGCCTCACATCATAGGTTTCCTTTCAGCACGTCGAGTAGATTTATATCAAGCTTTTCAAACTCATTGTTGGCTTACCAGACAGAAGCTGCATATATTAAACAAACTACGATTATAATAAATTCCACGGCGCTCATAAGCCACGCATCCATTGTTGACCTGACCTAAGGAATGGTCAATCGTCCATTCCCCAGTAAACAATAGAGGAAGCTACCAGGTACAAGTTGCCTATGTCGGGGATTAAATAATACACTAATGAGCAATTGTTTTGAACCCCAGTTTGTCAAATTTTATGACCATTTTTATGTCCAGCCCATGAACCATATTAATTAGTCTTTTTTAACTTCAAATTAACACTAATACCCAGAAAATCAACAATATTATGTCAGGACAGCCTGTATTGCAGTACCGTCAACGTATGTATATGCCATTCAACAAAGGAAGTGAACTAGGCATATTATTGCATACATATAACCTTACGCGCCCATTACAACTCATAATTTAATTGTAACTTACTGTAACTGTAATTAAAGATTAGTAGATCTTATCGATTAGATAAGTAAAATCACAAATACAGATTGGTCATACCTTGGCGATGATGATGTGAACCTCGATTGCACTCTTAAACACCAAAGTAGATGCGTTGCTAATCGTTTGTTGGCAGTAAATGAATGCTGATTAATTATGAACATTGCGTGCACACCAGTTAAAAAAGGGTAAACTAACTAAACAAAATTGCGCTGAACAGTGGTTCGAAAAAACAACATAAGTTAAGTCATATTAAAAGTAAACATTGTACATCATTGTTTATTTAAATGGCAGTTTAGAAATATAAGTATTCTTAATAACTGACTAAAACTCAAATCTGCACAACCACCGTTACAAGTAAACAACATTTGGAATACATTTTCTATTAAAATACTCAATGATTTAAGTTACCATTGTACATAATCTTTAAATATAATCCTGAATAATATGACAACTTGATCATAATATGTAT
Organism: Entomobrya cf. arborea Gr-Col-00668; assembly: GCA_034699025.1. Lineage (NCBI taxonomy): Eukaryota > Metazoa > Arthropoda > Collembola > Entomobryomorpha > Entomobryidae > Entomobrya > Entomobrya cf. arborea Gr-Col-00668. The sequence goes on from JAQIWN010001671.1 coordinate 18,274, forward strand.
AATTACATTAATATATATTATGCAACTGCATTACATTCATGGTTGTGCACTACTGCCTTATATAAATGGCCTATCGACCATGACCTTGAAATTTCAAACCCAAAAATGTCACATCTTATCAACTAATTTTTGAAAGAGTTTCAACTAGAATGTTAGTTCATCACAAATCAAAGTCTCCTCAAACACTAGTTGTTAAACACCCGTAAAAATGCCTTCACACGATATTTTCCCATTTTCATTTTTTATTATTATGATTACAGTTTTTAGCCAAATGAACGGGTGTTGTTGATGGATGACTGAACAACTAAATCAAAACAGGTGATTTAGAGACTGCGGCAGTGGCAGCAGCAGACCCATAACAACTGTATTTCTTTATTTCAAGAAAGACTGTACGTACGTTACGTAGGCTGAAGGCTGTGCTGTGATGTAGCTTTCCTCATGCTCATGTCACACTTTTGCACACTTTGTTTGTTTATGTATCGGAATGACTCATAGCATCATGTAGCATCTTAAGAAAAGTGTAGGCAGTAGGTAACTAACCAGCCAGGGAAAAGAAAAGGATGGATAGATGATTATGGAGTGGAGAATGGAGAAGTATGCGTTATAATTAGTTCAACTAACGACAGATCAGAGATATGCCAGGAGCCAGGAGGAATGACAAAGAGCTGTAATCAGGCAGACAACATAGCCACAGCTGAGCCACTAATGACAATTTAACGACATGCCATTTTTATGAAAATGACGTGAAGGAGGACTAGACTGAATAAGAAAATGCATTCACACATAATATATGAATAAAAGAAAGGCTACGGGGCCCATTTCTATTTTTTTCGCCAGTAACTTTTGCTCGCGGATGGTGTATGTTTTTCAGGTAGTCAGCCGTCGAATACAAACAATGCACAACGTATTTATACGTTTTGAGAAGCTCTACACATACGGGTTAGAGAAGCAGACTCTTCAACGTATAAATACGTTG